>JAQQSO010007046.1:0-10892 GCA_028658305.1 Pachyuromys duprasi | reverse complement strand
GGGGCGGGGAGGAGGGAGATGAGGGAGGGAGTGGGAGGGTAGGAGGGAATGGGGGAGGGCGCTATACCTGGGATTCAAAGTACCTAACCTGTGATTGATATAAAAATAAATAAATTTAAAAAAAGAATGTCATTGATATTTTTGTTTTCTCCAGTAACAGAAATACGACCATTTAAATGCATAATGCTTGGCACATAGTAACATATTGTTGAAAACACTGGGAAACATGAAGGATTGAATTAATAAACTAATTCAACATTAGGTACAGAAGTAAAATTTATATGGGCTATTCCAGTAAAATACAGGGAACATATTAGTAAGTACATTCTCTTTACAAACACACATACACACTTATTAATTAATCCAGTTTACAAACCTAAAAGATAATTTCACCCAAAATAATAGTTGATATATTTTTAGGAGATGAAATTGGGGGCAGAAAATGGTAAAAACATACATGTGGTCAAAAAGCACTCTCCCTTTTGCTTATAAAGTATTAATCAATACAAAACTTTTTTCTAAAATAAAATCCACAAAAGAAGTAGAAAAATATTGGCAACAATCATGTTTTATTAGTCAAGACAATGGGTAGGGAAAGTCTATATAGGGAAAGACAATGTTGTCTATGAGATGGAAAGCAATTGAGGTGAGTTCTGCAGTCATTCTATCTTTAGTATCAGGAAGCAGTTTTTACCCTGTAACATAGAAGGAACAACCCTGTTGGTATAATGTGAAATGTACCCAATGTACCCTTGTTCATTCAAATGCTGATGTCTTTATCCCACTGTCTGGTTTCAATCCTGACATTCTAAGCGTCAGCTGTCTCAAGTTTGTGTAAACGTGTTACCATTTGTTCTCTGTATTGCCAATAAAAACAACTAGCCAATGCCGAGCAATGGAGAGTCTAGAGTGGGACATCCTGGTCTGGACGGGAGGAGAAAGAAGTGAGTGGGAGGAGAAATCCGAGAGAAGAGGACCAGTAAACATCAGGAGAAATGAATCAGACCTAAGATATGATTAAAAAACAAGCATAACTTGGGAAATCTGAATGGGAGGAGGCTATGCAAGCTTGGAGGTTTAGGATGGAGTAATTATTGCCCAGCATTTTGCTCAAGGTTAATTAAATAAATCCTAGTTTCTGTGTGGTTAGGTGGGTATACAACTGGCTTAGGAATAATCATTCATTAACTAATATATAAATCAATATTAAATATTAATAATCATCAACGCAACCCCAAGTATAGTATTGTAATTTCACTTTGCTGAAGAGATAAAAAATGACTTCACATATATGAAATCATTACAATTCAAATATCAGGTAATAGATGGGTACCATTTACAAGTATAATTGTGGATATGTGTTGGAGGTTGTTCTTATGTGTGCTACTGGCCCTTAAATTCTGGTCACTGCCTAGGTATACATATTCTTGTTGTGTAAACCTACCTAATTGTCTGATTAAATCCCCTGTACCTGGGCAGGCCAGAATGGGAGAGGCATGGCTAAGGTTCCCAGGCTTTTTAGGAAAGGAGAATCATGGGAAAGAGATGGACATGAAGAGAAGAGGACGGAGGAAACCACATTGGGTTCCCATGAAGATGAAACTATGTGGGCCAGGAAGAAGAACTCCTACAATGGTGTGAAAAGGCCCAGTCAAAGAATATAAGCAAGTATTTGGGGATTATGGATGTAAGGTAGCCCAGATAAGACTGGTTAAGGTGGATGGCATCAGATAGAAGCTGGGAGATGGATGGTGAGGATATTGAGATAGTGTAATTAGAAATATCTGGCTTGACCAAGGTAATACGACAATGATAAAATCTGTGTGTTACTAGTTGTAACAGTGAGTCAAACAATACCACCAAAATAATGTAGAGCTAATAATAATACTATAGATCCCAACACTCATTTTTATTTACAACAGATATGCTTCTATGAACCATTTGAATCTGCTGACTACTAATCAACTTGCAAATAACTTGCAAAACAGAATGACAGAGAATTGTGAACAAAAGGAAGCAGAAAAATTAGAGATGAGGAAATGATCTCAAAAGTAATGTATTCACTTATAAGCCTATATTAGGCATGTAGCAGAGGATAATTATTCTACAATTCACTGACCCAAAGAAGCTAAGTAACAAGGAGGACCAAAGGCAGGATGCTTGACTCTCACTCAGAAGGGTAAATAGAATAGACAGCGGAAGTGGTTGAAGAGAGGGAACAAGATAAGAGAAGGATTATTGAGGGAAATGAAGGTGGGGAACAGATGTGGGGAGAGCTGAGGCTGGAGAACAGAGGGCTTGCAGAGAAAAGACAAAACCAAAGATGGGGCATCTCTGAGATAAGTTGGAGACCTACAAAAGGATAGGCTCCTAAGAGCATATGAGGGTGACTCTAGCTGAGTGTCCTAGTAGCAGTGGTCATGGAGATAGAAGAGGATACTGTCTAACTAGACAGGACTGGTAGTGGAGGAAGGGGACACCATACTACCCACCAAACCTCTACCCAAAATTTACCCTGCCTACCAGTTGTTCAGTGATAAAGATAGAACAGATGTTGAGTGAATGTCAAACCAATGCCCAAACTGAGACCCACCCTATGGGAGAGATCCAACCCATGACACTATTAATGATGCTTTTTTATGCTTAGATGGGAGTCTAGCATAACTGACCTCTGAGAGATTCCACCCAGCAGAGGATTAAAATGGATGCTGAGACTCACAGCCAAACATTGTGTGAGAGTCAGTTTGGGGTGTGGGGAGGGTAGAAGGATGTGGAGTAGACAGAAACTCCACAAGAAGACTTACAGCCAGCTAACCTGCACTAAGGAGGCCTTGCAGAGACTCAAGGACCAACCAAGGACCATGCATAGACCGGACCTAGGTTCCCTATATATATTGCCAATGGTCCTCTTGGTCTTTATTTGGTTTTCCTAGTAAGGGGAGCAGAGGCTTTCTCTGACAATGACTCTGTTGTATGCTTTTTGATCATTTCTTCCTGGTGGGTTGCTTTGCCAGGCCACCAAAGAAGAGGATACACTCAGTCCTGATGTGACTTTAAGGGTTGGTGTGTGTGTGTGTGTGTGTGTGTGTGTGTTTCTCTTTTCTGAGGGTTAGGAAAAGGAGGTAGTAGGAAGAGAGAGGGAAAGTAGGACCAGGAGGAGAGGAAGGAGGGGCCTACGATTATAATGTAAAGTGAGTAAATAAATAAATTATGAAAATTGTTATTTCAACTAATGTTAATATATTCTACATTTAAAAGAAAGGCAAATATATTTGAGAAGGGGGGATGGAAGGCAGAAAATTGGAATTTTAATGAAAACATGTTTTGAAATGAAAGCTACATAGATGAAGTTACTATCATACTGCTGAATCTGTTTAAATTGAAGCCAGCATAGAAAATTCAAATTGAAACAATATTGTATAAACTCATTACACACATAATTAATTCTACTGACAAGAGCAGAAAGATGGATAGAAATAAATGGAGATTATAAAACGAAACACAAAAGAAGTTTGTACAAATGATACAATTTATTGATTAACATTATTTCCAACCCATAGAGATATAATTTAATTATTCTGAAACTATGTGTGTGTGTGTCTATACTTTAACTTAAGAAATGAGCAAAGAAATGATAGACCATAAGAACGCTGTTTCTCACAGCTGGTAGAGGAAATTGTAGACACACAAAAAAGCAGAATGTAAGACTAATTTAACTTAAACACCATAAGTATGCCTCATGTTTCAATAAACAATGATAATGACAATGATATATATATGAATGTATTCATAGATAATATTAAAAGCACAATTTATTACACACACACACACACACACACACACACACACACACACACATATATATATATATATATATATATATATATATATATATATATATATATATATATACTTTTTTGGTTTCAACTGAGAGGATCCATAAAGAATCACACTTAAGAAGCAAACAGACAACCTAGTACCCTACTTCTTGATTTCTAATATTATTTTATCAATAAAATGACCTATTTATCTTTGTCATGTGATATTTATTCAGTAAATTATATATATATATGTATATATATGTGTGTGTGTGTGTGTGTGTGTGTATAAAACTGTCACTGCTCAGGTATTTATAGTAAGTTAAATAAAATTTTGCTAATAAATTATTATTAAGCTTTTTTATATTTTTTTCAAAAGTTTTACTACTGTAAAATTTTTTTCAATTGTTTTGGGTCTTTTTGACACATTGTTATTAAAAGAATGAAGAATCATTACTAAGGTGGCTTGTATTAGAACATGAAACAGATATTTGGAAAAGCATAATATTCTAAAGAACTAGAGAGTAAAGAAAATCTGAAAAACAGAATGATGATAATATGTCCTAAGTGAAACATCCAGGAGTCAACAGAAAGAACCCAACTGATTAAAGCTAGCACAATTTTTAAGCAACAAAATTTATAAGTTAGAACTAACTTGACAATTAACATCTTTATGTAGAAAATTATATCAATAAATAGTTGAATAAATTGGCACAGCTATAGAATTGCAAATACTGTTTGTTCAAACTATGTAAATAAAAATTTGTTTCAATACTCTTCACCTTTCGCTGTTAATTCCCCTTAATGATTTGTACTGAAAAAGTAACAAAAATAGAGGAAGTAACTTCAGAGTGGGGACATGCCCAACTTCTTTTGGCCAGAAGATTAATACCTAATCTCATTCATGATATGCCATGTGGTACAATGCAGATTGGATATAATGTCATGATAAATAGAAGAGCTCATTCATACTTCTAAGAAACTCATTACTTTTGCCTATAGGTTCCTTTCTTTATTTCATTTTAATTTTTTGAGACAAGGTTTCACATAGTTCAGTCTATCTGTGATTCACATTATAGCTGAGAATGCATTAAAGGTTTTTCTAATCCTCTTGCCTCAGCCTCTTTATACTGTGATTACAGGTAAATGTTACCATGAACAGTTTGTGTGCTACTAGGATCAAACTTTTTACATGTTAGACAAGCACTCTACAAATTAAGCAGCATTCTGTTCCCAGTACCATAACTTTAGTTTAATAACTGGAATAGATTCAAATTCAACTCAATTGAAGGATGTTCCATAAAGCATCACATTGGTGCCATTCATACCAACCAACATCTGAAAAACTATTGACACTGATGTGGCTTAAAGGAATTAAGGAAACAGATGAAATATATATCTTGCATAAGATGTCACATAAAAAAGAATAACAGGTAAACTGGAAGGGTTACTGAATAATGTGTGCAGTATACTGCTATTGACACATTCATTGTTAAACTTCATCATTATAGTGCAGGATGTTAACAGCAGATAAATCTAGGTATATAATTTCCTTATATGAGAACATACTGTACTACATTTGCATCTTTGCAGTTAAATCTAAACTAAATACACATTAAAATTAAGCAAATATTAATGACTATTAGAATAATATTTCACAACATAACAAATGTCTAAAATGTAGAAAGAAGAAGAATGGTAGTAGACAAATCCTGGAGGAAATGATGAATAGCATCTTATAAAATTGATTCAAAAATTACATTCATAAAACCAACTAATTAGTGAAAACCAAATGTGCTCTCATGAAAAAAAATCGGATGAGAAAAATAAAGTTAAAATGTGTGTATAATACCTAAAGGATGCATTTTTTACAGATTTCTTGTCAAGAATTATGAAACAAACATTTCAAGAAAAGAGAAAGTCCTAAAGCAAACATATAAAACTATAATTATACATTTCTGTATAGAAAAAGAAAGTTCACTTTGGTGTTAAAATACAAACATTTTCAAATATCAAAACCAGGGTGAATATTTGAATGGACAATCCTGAACTATGAGAAGAAATGTTGAAGGGAATTTTTGATACTGAAGGGAAAAACATATATTTCTCACAGAAATTTAGATCTATACAAAGTAAAGGGGCTTGAAGTGACAAATGTATGTTGTATGCTTTAACGACTGTTTCACTAGTTGGGAGAAAATAGTAAGACATGAAAATGTTATAGGTGAGGTAAGTGCCACTTTAACTCCTGTAGCCTTTAAAAATATATACATTTCAAGCATTTCATGACTTTATAATGTATATACTATAATTATAATATAGATGTAATGACTATCTATCTTGAAAGACACCTGATAAACACTTCCACAGAAGTGGCAGGATACAACATTACGTTAAAAAATCAATATCCAATCTATATAAAAATGACAAATATGCTGAGAAAGAAGTCAGGAAATCAACACTCCTCACAATAGCCACAAATAATATAAAGTACCTTGGTGTAACTCTAAACAAGCAAGTTAAAGACCTGTGTAACAAGAACTTCAAGTTTTTGAAGACTGAAATTGGAAACAGTATCAAAAGATGGAAAGGTCTCCCATGATCACGGATCACTAGGATTAACATAATATAAATGGGCATCTTACCAAAAACAATCTACAGATTCAACACAATCCTTATCAAAATCCAACACAATTATTTTATAGACCTTGAAAAACAATACTAACCTTCATATAAAGAAGCAACAACAAAACCACAGAATAGCTAAAAATAATTCTGTACAAAAAAGAACTTTCAGAGGTATCATCGTGCTTGGTCTCAAGCTGTACTAAAGAGCCATAATATTAAAATCTTCATGGTATGGTCATAAAAACAGAGCAGTTGATCAATGCAATCTAATTGAAGAGCCAAATATAAATCCATACACGTACAGATACCTGATTTTTCACAAAGAAATCAAAACCATAAAATGGGCAACCCCCCCCCAAAAAAAACACAAACAAACAAACAAAAAAACTTCAACAAATGGTGCTGTCCTAACCGGATATTAGTATGTAGAATAATGTAGATATGAGAAATATCTATAATGTAGATAATGAGAAAGAGCCTTGAATGCATTAGTATAGAAGACAGCTTCCTAGACCGAACACCAACAGCTCAGGCAGTAAGATCGATAATTAATAAATGGGATCTCATGAAGTTGAAAATCTTCTGTAAAGCAAAAGACATCATCAACAGGACAAAATGTCAGTTAAATTCTAAAATATGTAAAGAACTCAAGAAAGTAGACACCAACACAACAAATGATCCAATTAAAAAAGAGTACATATCTTAAATGTTCAACATCTTTAGCCATCAGGGAAATGCAATCAAAACAACTTTGAGATTCCATCTTACATGTGGCTAAGATCAAAAAAATCAGGTGACGGCACATGTGGTGGAGATGTGTATCAATGGGAACTCTCCTCCATTGTGCAAATGTGTTCAACCAATTTGGAAATCAATAAAAAGTCTTCTCAGGAAATTAGAAGTCAATGTACCTCAAGATCCAACCATACTACTCTTGGGCATATACCTAAAGAATGTTCCTTTCTACCAGAAGAATTGGAAACAACCTAAATGTATCTCACCAAAAATAGACTTAAGTAATATAGTACATTTACACAATGAACCATTACTCGGCTGTTAAAAAAAGAATATAATGAAATTTGCTTGGCAAATGGATGGAACTAGTAAAAAATATCCTAAGCCTTACTGCAGGTTTTTATTTATTCTGCATTTGGTTGCTGTCCCTGGGTGGCTTGCTCTTTTCTGAAGGATGGTGAAGTAGCAGTGGATAAAGTGGGAAGGAGAGAGATGGGAGACTGGGAAGAGGGGAGGAGGGAAACTGCAGTAGGATTTAATATATGAGAGAAGATATTTAAAAAGGAAAATTTGTAAAGAAATAAGTTGAAGTAGAAATTATGTAATTTTTGTGTTAATTTCTTCAGAAGTAAAAAGTGAGGATTTTATTTTAAAATCCATTTCATAATGCCAGCATTATATATAGAATGGTAGGAATAATGTTACCTCTAAAGATATGTAAATCTCAAACTTCAGGACCTATGAGTATGTTTTCCTTGATGGAAAAGAGGACATAAACATGTCTTTCAATAATCCTATTTTGGGAAAAGTATTACGGCCTACAATCCCAGAGCAATCACAAAGGTTCTTACAAGGAAAGAATGAAGTAAGACAGTAAGAGAAGGAGATATGGCAAGTGAAATAAACTCAGATTGGTGCAATATTTTTTAAAGGTGATAAATGAAGAAACAGATGCAACCTCTGTAAGTATGAAAATCAAGAAACACATTATTACATCTGGGCTTCTTAAGCTTTTCCACTTGTAGCCTTCATTCAAACAAAGACTTTTTCTTTGACTGTGGGTGTTTTGGACTATAAAAAGGATATACAAATAAAACACTTACTGATAATAAATCATGAACAAATTCATTTTAGAATTTGATCCCCAGAGTCCACATTAAAAAACAAAACAAAATGAATCTGAATGTGGTATCACCTGCCTGTAATCACAGCACTGGTAGAGACAAACAGACCACAAAGGCTCACTAGCTAAACAACCTAGCTTACTTGGTAAGCTCCAGGCCACCTCAAATAAATACATAGCACCAAATGGCAAAAGCATGTTTCAGACCATTTCAGAAGTTACTAGAAATTCTGTCTTAAGCAAGAATTCATTAAAGTATTTTTTTTTAACACAGGGATTCTCTGTGTAGCACTGGTTGTCCTGGAATCACTCTGTAGGCTAGGGTGGCCTCAAACTCAGAGAGATCTGCCTGGCTCTTTCTCTTGAGTACTGGAATTAAAGGTGTGTACGACCATGCCTGGCTAAAGAATATTTTTAATGAAACTAATGCTAGCAACTTAAAACCAATTTTTAAACTCAAACTTTCTAACACAATATAATCCAAGGGTAGATATACTAATATAATGCTCACAATCTGAGGAATGACAGTTTGAAAACACATTTCTAGCCAGATAATATTCAGTACTAAAAGAGCCATTAAAATGATGTTATGTTTATTAATCAAGGCACTATGATGCTGATAAAGAGCACTGTGATAGTCAATATTTAGATACTAGTAAACAGAAGATAAGTAAATGAAGCTGTACTGTAATACCCTATCTAAGATAACCTGGAAATTAGAAGTAATCTATTAAAGCAAATTACATCAATGATTACCTCTGGATGAGAGGATAAAGATTGTATTGCAAGGGAAGATGAGGAACATCTTGTGTGAGGAAAATTAACTGCAGTTTTGTTGTCACAATGAACACAGGACTATAGCAACAAGTTCATTAGGTTTTCTGTGCTCCTGGGTAATACTAACCTCTCCAAGCACTTTTGGATATCCCTTTATGCTTAAGGGTGCTATAATCACCCCAAGTCCTTACGCACCAAATCCTGCTTGCTGTAAACACTTAGATTGCTTCATCTCTCTCATCACGTATGAAATGGGGAGTGGGGCCTCAGGGATAACATTAAAATGAAATAGTAACATCTGTGACTCATTCTATTCCAATTCACTCATTTATTATGTCTGTTACACCTAACAACAAACTATAGCTATTTTGTTCCCAGTCATCACTACAGTAATGTGGACTGTAGTCACTATTCAACGATTATTCTGAAAATCTGGTTAATTGCACAGCTTAGAATATGACAGACAAAAAAGTATTAAAATTCAAGTTCCATAACTCTTGCTAGATAAAAATCTTCTGATAGTTATTGCTATATCTTAATCCACTCTGTCTTTGTCAACGCTATTCCAGAAAAGACCTAGTTAACTATTGCTTATTTTAAGGCATAATGTGAGCCAATATAAATTACAGTTTATGAATTAAGATTAACCAATACCCTCATGCTGAAGAAATTTTATTCTAAGATGTGCCTCAAAAATTTCACATAGCCACTACAAAATTGGTGGCTCATTGGATAAATTCTCTTCATTTGAGTTATAAAATACATATGTATTTGGAGTAGATTGTAATGATTTTTCCTGCAAGACTGAACCATGAGATTGCAGTGTACATTATGTGTTAAAAGATTTTAAGCATGAACCCACACCCTTTGATCACAGTTTATTTTCCATTTTTTCCACCGCTGTTATGACACTGTGGAAGGAGCAGTCAGATAGTAGTATGATAAGCTAGGAATAAGTTTTGTTGGGAATATAAATTGGCTACTTCATTGACTAAACTTTTTACTTCTTCTGGGTTACTTCATTCTCATTTAAAATATGGAAACATATGAATAAATTATACTTTTCTAGCTATAAAATTGAAATGAAGGAATAATATGAAAGATGTAATTATGATGTGCCAAAATGAGATAATTACAAGTTGTTCTCTTTTTAATAATTCATTTTGATGACATTTAAATTAAGCTGCATTTCAGTTCAAATACAAAGAAGAAAATCCACATCACTACCTAACTTTGCCAATCAACCCATCAATAGATTATCAAAAACATTAACAAAATAGAATTGGCTCTTTGTGGTTCTTATAACCAGGCAAGGTATGAAGACCTCTCTGTGAAAGAAAAATTGTGCTAAACATAGTCTTCTTTTTCCATTGGAAAGAAGGGATTGCATAAATCTCAGCTCTGTTAATGATGAATCTTTGTACAATGGTTGAAATATTGTCAATTTTCATTTTTATTTTTTCTCATACTCAGTTTTCCATATAATATTGTTACATGTTTCTAGAATCATAAAAGTTGTTTTAACTGAGACATCAGCTTGAAAACCAAGACTGGGGGAAGAGAAACATACTGCTGGAAAGAAAATATAGAGTGGATAAAGTACCATCAAAGACCTTAGATTGTTCCTCAAGAAATAAGTGAAAAAAGTCAGTCCAGCTGGAGTGAAGGGCACAATAAGAAATGAATATTTTTTTTGTTTTTTTTATAATTTATTTATTTTTATCTCAATCACAGGTTAGGTACTTTGAATCCCAGGCGTAGCCCCCTCCCCCATTCCCTCCTACCCTCCCTCTCCCTCCCTCATCTCCTTC
>JAQQSO010007045.1:0-10893 GCA_028658305.1 Pachyuromys duprasi | reverse complement strand
TTTCCGGTCCTTGGAGCCTGGAGTCTTCTTTTTCATCTATTGCAATTATTCTTATGTTTCGTCTTTTGATGGCATCCTTAATTTCTTTGATGTTTTGTGCTTGGGATTTCCGATTTTCTATTTTCCTTGAGTGAGGAATCCATTTCAGCCAGCATATTCTCCGCTCCCGAGATTCTCTCTTCCATCTCTTGTATTCTATTGGTGATGCTTACCTTTGTGGTTCCTGATCTTTTCTCTAAGTTCTCCCGTTCCAGGTTCTTCTCCCTTTGTGTCTTCTTTATAGATTCTAATTCTGTTTTCATGCTTGTACTGTTTCCTTCAACTGATTGACTGTGTCTCCTATATTGGTTGTTTCCTTTCTGTTTATCTTTGATTGTTCCAGTATGTGGGCAGTTAATTTCTTCTCCACTTCTATGAGGGCTTTGTTCATTTCCTCTTTTTGTCTCTCCTTCTGTTCCTCCAATATCTGCATAATCAAAGCTTTAATATAATTTTCCTGTGTCTCCGATGAATTAAAATCTCCACTGCTTTTGAGTGTTTCTTTTGGGGCCATGGTGTCCTGATTTTTGTTGGGTGAGTTCTTTCGCCGATTTCTGGGCATTTGTTTATATATAATCAGGGAGCTGTTTGTGCTTTAAGGCTGTACTTCAGTCTGAAACTGTCAATCTCTTGTGTCAGGAGTATTCTTAAAGAAGATCAGGGATTTCCAGTGGTTTGTTAGTGTGTGTTGTTGTTTCAGTTGAACTCTGTTGTGGGCTCTGTGTTTCCGGCTCCGTGCTCTGTGCTAGAAGCTGTGAGCACTGCAGGCTGGGCACCACTCTGGTCTGTAGGCTTTACTCCTTACTCTGTGCTAGAGTCTGAGTGTCCTGGTTTGAGATTTCAGTTAAGGGCTCTGTGCTCTGCCCTGGGCTTGCTGCTAAGGGCTCTCCCCTGGACTGGAGATTTGGCACCCCCTTCTGGGCCAGGGGTTGTGCACCACAGTCTGAGATGATATTTGCGGCACACACAGTGGGTTTGGGTTGGTTGCAGGTGTTACCGAGATGTGTCTACCTGCTGTATGCAGGCCTTTCTGAAATGGTGCCTGAGGTCTTCTCTGTCTGGCCTGTGGAAACACACAGACTGAGGTTTTTCCTGGCAGACACGTGTAGTGTTTGCCCGCAGTGTGCACTCTGGTCAAAATGGTCCCCCAACCCTCTCATTTTGGGGTGCTTTTGGAGATAGGTGTTTGCCTGCTGTACACCCGTGGGTTGAAGCAGAACCTGGGTCCTTCCCAGACTTGCCCGTGGACTCAGACATGGACTGATGTTTTTGCTGGCGGACGTGTGCAGTGTGTGCCCGCAGTGTGCAGGTCAATGAAAATGGTACCGGGTTCCTCCTCAGAATGCCCAGGAGACTGTGTGATCCAGTCTATTATGGTGGCTGCGGGCACCCAGTGTGGCTGCTCGTTCAGATCAGAGCTGTGCGCTGCAGCTCACCGGGAGATTTTTCTGGGTAATAACTGGGTGTCCCTAGAGTTTTCCCACTTGATTTTCTCACCGTTGGAGTTCCGCTCACCTGGCAATCACAAATGCTGGCATTTTAGGTCCCAGAGTTCAGTCTCCTGGTCGCTGAGTTTTTTCTGCTGTCCTACTCCTCAGACACAGTGTCCTCTCATGGCAGCCATCTTGGATCTCTGCCAGTATGTTTAATTTTGCTGTTATGTGGAGATGTATTCCTTTGACATTAATCTTTCCAAGACAGTGCTTATCTTATCATGAATTTAACTTTGGTAGGTGGTATGGATCAAGACACTTAACCGTTTCTTTTACATTTTCTAATTTAGTATAGGACAGTTTTGTTGTTGTTATTGCTGCGTTAAAAATACATCCACGTGATACTCTGGATTTTCTCAATGTCTGTTTTTATATGTATGTTTTATTATTTGGGTCTTCTCTCTTCACCTTTTAAATAATTTGGCTTAATGGTATGTTATTTTAGGGTTTTTTTTTAAAGAAGCATGTCTTTGTTTAATTGATATTTGTTGGATTTGAATTTATTTATTTTTGCTCTAAGTTTAATTATTCCTTGCCGTCTATCCTTTTTGAATATAATATAATCTTCTTTCACTACTAGAGCTTTCATGTGTGTTGTTAAATTACTAATATGAGATCTCTTTAGTTATTTTATTTTTAAGTAGATATTTAGTGCTATGGACTTACCTCTTGGAACCATCTTCACTGTGCCTCATAAGGTTGGATATGTTGTTTATTTATTTTCATTCATTTCTGAAAGGTTTTTATTTCATTATCAATTTATAGAAATTGAGAAGTTTTTAATTATGTAGTGAACTGCTCAGTTTCTATGAGTTTTTAATCTATTATTGCTATTCAGCTTCAATCTGCGGTGATCAGATATGATGCAATGTGTTGCTGTGTTTATTTATTCTTTATTTCTGTTTATTTATTTATTTTTATTTATTTATTTGTGTTATTGAGACTTGATTTCTGTTAAGAATGTGGTTAATTTTGGATAAGTTCCATAATATGAAGAAGATATTTTTTGTTTGGGTACGTGAAATGTTCTATACATATCTGATAGTTCCATTTGACTTATAATGTCATTTATTACAACTATTTGTCTGTTTTTAAAATTTCAGTTCATTTACTTTAGGTCCCAAGGTTGCCTTTCCTGCCTCTCCATCCAGTCCCCTTTCCTCTCCTTCCCCCTTTTTCTCTTCCTTTCCCACAGAAAAGTGAAGCCTCCTTCCCCTGTATCCTTAGCACATTAAGTCACATCAGGACTGAGTATTCTATGATACGAGTATTCTATGATATGATATATATATATATGGAAATATTTTCTGATATGAGAATATTTATAGGTCTCTGGGAATGGAAGCAGCAAAGAATGCAGGAGCATCTCCAGCAGGTGGTCTGGTATAAAACTGGGGGTGGTCATTGCAGCCAATCCTGAAGAAAAGTGATAAGCTAGGGTCAGATGGAAGGGGAGGAGACCTCCCTTATCTGTGGACTTGGAAAGGAGAAGGGAGGAGATAAGGGAGGAGATTGGGAAAGAATGAGGAGGCTACAGCTTGGATAAAAAGTTATTATACTCTAACTAATATTTTTTAAAAAAGACTAAAGTATTGTAATAAAGGAACAATTGTCTACCTAAGGCTCTGGTCAGCATGATGCTGATGTCTATGGAAATTGGAGGTTCTAGGCTAACTAAAAGGAACAGCTTGGAGGACAAGGTCTGTAGGGGGGCTCTGTGTGATTAACTGAAAATGGGGGCAGAAAGGAAGAGGAAGTAGCATCAGGTGGTCTGTTATAGAGCTGAAAATAAAACTTGGATTTGGGAATACAGGTTAGGAGGGAAATTGAAGAATCACCTGCATGAATTTCTTGCCAGAGTGGCTGTTTTGAAGGTTGTCTGTTAAATAGTTTTACATTCTTACTTTGGGAATATAAAATATCATAGTTGTTTCAATTTTTATTTTCCTAGTTGTAGAGGATCATAAATGTCTTCTGAGATTTTTCTTTAGCCATTTCTTTTTCTTTCTTTTTCTTTCCTTTCTTTCTTTCTTTCTTTCTTTCTTTCTTTTCTTTTTTGGAGAACTCTCTGTTGCGGTCTCATACTCATTTCTAGAATGATTCAAGTGGATTTAGGTTCTTTGTATTTTGAGATTTTCTTTGTATACTCTGGATAATATTCTTATGTCAAACATATAAGTAATATCTGATTTTCCAGTGAATCTTTACCGCTTATTTGTTTCTTCATCCAGATGTTTGGTTCTTTAGCTGTCTACAAGTTTTTACTTTTATGATGCCTCACTTGTCAGTTTTTGGTTTTAATTCCTGAGCAAGTAGAGTCCTATCCTGGAAATACATTCATATCGGTTTGCTATTTAAGTTGCTGCCTATCTTCTAGAAATTCCAGTATTTCAGATTTTATGCTTAGGGCTTTCTCTTAGTTTGGGTTTCTATGGGTGTGAAAAGACATTATAATAAATTTTTAATTGGAGTTGGCTTATAGTTTTTGCATTTTAGCACATTATCATCATGGTGGGAAGCAGGGCAACACCCAGCAAACATAGTGCTGGAGTAGGAACTCAGATATCTACGTCTGGATTAGCAGGTAGCAGGAAGAGAATGCAAGTCACAAGGCCTGGCTTATGCTTCTGATACCTCATTACTCACCCACTAGTGTTGCACAGAAAGTTACACAAACAGTAAAATACAGAGGAGGAGAGTGCAATGTAACAGTTTATGCAGTTTTGTTAACTTTGGTATAGGAGGTTCAGTGGAGTTCAGTTCATGAATTTCAGAGGCTTTTTCCCCCCAAGAACAACAATGTGTTGCCAAGCCAAGAGGTGATTTGATTCAATAACCTTGAAGAAAAGTTTTGGGCTAGAACAACTGAGTTGAACCAGCCAGCCAGAGTTCAGAAAGAACTGGAAAGTTTCTAGGTAAGTCTCAGACACTGAAAACACACTGTACATGCTACAAAAAGCAACACTGTTCTAGACTTAGCCACAAGTAGCCCACCAGTCAAAGGCAGAGAAGCTCCACTAAATATTGAGGTATCCCTAAACTACTATCTTTAAAATGGTTAAGAATACATAAAGAACTCAAGAAATTAAACAACAAAAAACACAAATAATTCAATTAAAAATCGGGTAAAGAGCTAAACAGAGAATTCTCAACAGAATAATACAGAATGACAAGGAAACACTTTAAGAAATGCTCAATGTTCTTAGTCATCAGGGAAAGGAAACTCAAAATGACTCTGAGTTTCCATCTCACACACATCAGAATGGCTAAGATAAAAAGTTCATGTGACAATACATGCTGGAGAGGATGTGGATAAAGGGGAAACCTCCTCTATTGTTGGTCAGAATGTAAACTTGTATAACTACTTTGGAAATCAATCTGGTGCTTTCTCAGAAAAGAGGGACTAGTGCTACCTCGAGGCCCAGCTATACCACTCCTGGGCATATACCCAAAAGATTCTAAACCATACAACAAGGAAATTTGCACAACTATGTTCAAAGCAGCATTATTCCTAACAGCCAGAAGTTGGAAACAACCTAGATGTATCTCAACTGAAGAATGGTTACAGAAATTGTGATATATTTACATAATGGAATACTGTTTAACTATGAAAAACAGGAAAATCATAAAATCAATGGGCTAATTGATGTAACTGGAGAAGATCATCCTGAATGAAATATACCAGAAACAGAAAGATATACATGGTATATACTTACTTATAAGTGGATAGTAGTCATATAATATAGGATAAACATAATAAAATCTACAGATCTAAAGAAGCTAAACAACAAGGAGGACATGAGGGAAGATGCTTAATTCTCAGTCAGAAGGGAAAACAGAATAGACCCCAGAAGAAGTATAATAGAGGGAACAGGACTGGAACCTACCACAGATGTCCTCTAAAAGATTCCAACCATCAGGTGCTTGAAAGAAATGCAAACTCACAGCCAAACTTTCGACAAAGAGCAGGGAATCTTATGGAAGAGGGGGATATAAAAGGATGTGGAGCAGACAGAACAGCACAAGGAAACCAATGAAGCCAAGAAAAGCAGGGCCCAGGATGGGGACTGCAGAGACTGATGTATCAACCAAAGACCATACATAGAGAGAAATTAAATCCCCTGTTCAGATGTAGCCAATAAGCTGTTCAGTCTCCATGTGGGTTCTCTACTAAAGGGAGAAGAGACACTTTCTGACATGAATTCAGTTGTCTGCATCTTGATCAATTCTCCCTGATGGGATGACCTAGCTAGCTCACAGAGGGAGAGGATCCAGGCAGTCCTGATGGGACCTGATAGGCTAGGGTCAGACAGTAAGTGAGGAGGGCTTACACTATTAGTGGGTCAGAGAAGAGGGATAGGGGAGGAAGAGGGAGGGAGAGTGGGACAGAGAGGAGATGATGGAGGGGGCTACAACTGGGATACAAAGTGAATAAATTACTATTTTTATTAATAATGATAATAGAGAGGAAAATAAATTTGAACGTAGAAATGGATAATTATAAGCTGTGTGGGTGGAGAACTAGCCCATGAATAAAAGAAAATTCCAGGCACTTGAGCAGCTGGAACAAGAACAGCAGAAAGCTCAACACACAGAAAAGTGTACAAGTCCTAGGAATTCTCCCATACTTTTCATTAAAAACAATTCTGGAAGTTTGATGATGTTTACTGACCTAAAGGGTATAAATAAAGTGATACAACCTGTGAGTCCATGACAGACTATAATCCCCTTACCTTCTCCATTACCAAAAGCATGGCCTGTACTAATAATTGACTTAAAAGGACCATTCTTTACTATTTCTCTACAAATGGACATAGATAAAAATTTGCAGTATCTGCTTATAACGATGCTCATCCTGTGAAAAGATAACAATTTAAATTTCTTCCTCAAGGAATAGTCCAACTCTATGCCAATATTTTGGGCAGCAGCCACTAGAAATAATTCATGAACAATATCCTCAATCCAAAATTTACCATTACATGGTTGTTATCTTGTTGGTGATTCCAATGCAAATACATTAGCAAAAAATGTTTAATGAAGCAAAAGAAATTTACCTAGTTACAGATTGTTCCTGAACACTTAGGAGATATTATCAACTGTGTAGGATTTAAGTTAAGTGGACAAAGATTCAACCACAAAGGTACAGATCAGAAGAAATCAGTTACAAACTCTTAATGACTTTCAAAATTACTGGGAGATACTAACCAGGTTAACCATTCAAGAGTTGAATAACTTGTTTCAAGCCTAACAAGATGATTAAAAACTTAAGAGTTTAGACAATTCACAGCTGAAGCAGAGAAAGAGTTGACTCAGTTATAGCAAAACTTTCTGGATGTACATATATACCTCTTAGATCTCTAGTCTGACTGTAGTCTAATAATATTGCCTTCTATTCATTTCCTTATTGGACTCATTATACAGAGGGAAGAAAATATTTTAAATGGAGCATCTAAGTGCATAAATAAATTAAGAAAATGAAAACTTTTTCATTTTTACATTAATTACAGTTTATTCACTTTGTATCCCAACTGTAGCCCCTTCTTTCATTCCCTCCCAGTCCCATCCTAACTCCTGCTTCTCCCATGCCTCACCCCCAGTCCACTGATAAGGGAAGTCATTATCCCCTTCCATCTGACCCTATCTTATCAGTTCTCATCAGGACTGGCTGTATTGTCTTCCTCAGTGGCATGGGAGGGCTGCTCACCCTTCAGGGGGAGATGATCAAAGAGCCAGCCACTGAGTGCATGTCAGAGATAGTCCCTGTTCCCCACACTAGAGAACCTCTTTGGAGACTGAGCTGCCATGGGCTACATCTGTGCAGGAATTCTAGGTTATCTCCATGCATGGTCCTTTTTGGAGTATTACTTTCACAAAAGACACCTGAGCCCAGATTTTTGGTTCTGTTACTCTCCTTGTTGAGCTCCTTTCTCCTCAAGGTCTTTCTATCTTCTTTCATAATCAGCCCAATGTTTGACTGTGACTCTCAGCATCTGCTTTGAAAAACTCAAGTGACAACAAATTATGGAGAAGATGTGGAGAAAGGGGAACACTCCTCCATTGCTGGTGGAAATGTAAACTTGTACAACCACTTTGTAAATCAATCTGGTGCTTTCTTAGACAATTAGGAATAGTGCTTCCTCAAGATCCAGCTATACCACTACTAGGCACATATCCAAAAGATGCTCAAGTACACAACAAGGACATTTGTCAACCATGTTTGTAGCAGCTTTATTTGTAATAGCCAGAAACTGGAAACAACCTAGATGTCCCTCAACAGAGGAATAGATACAGAAATTGTGATACACTTACACAATGGAATATTACTCAGCACTTAAAAACAAGGAAATCATGAAATTTGAAGGCAAATGGTGGGATCTAGAAAAGATCATTATGGGTGAGGTATGCCAGAAGCAGAAAGACACACATGGTATCTACTCATTTATAAGACATCTAATATAGGAAATTGAAACTTATGTTGAAAACCTCTCTTACTTGATTGTGAAATGAAGAATAAGACTTCATCAATTAACAGAAATAAACACAGCTGAGATTATAGTGCCTTATACCAATGCTGAATTAGCTTATTATGCATTATTAATGAAGGTTGACAAAGATCTTATACCAATTTTTGGGGGAGAAATTAAGAACAGATATCCCAAAAGGAAGTGACTCCAGTTCATAAAAATAGTTAATTGGATTCTCCTCCATAGAGTAAAAAGAACAACAATTTCTAAAACTCCTACATTTTATAATGATGCAAATAAATCAGGAATAATAGGTTGACAAGTTAAGAAATATATATAAAGTATTTCAAAATCCATATGCTTTAGTTAAAAAATCAGAGCTATATATAACTCTTATGGCTTTATTTGATTTTACTGAGCCCATCAATATAATTACTGAAACAATATGCAGAGAGGGTTGTGTTACATATAGAAACTAATGAACTTATTCCTGATAATTCAGGATAAACATCATTATTTATACAACTGCAACAGACAATTCAAAACATAAATATATCATCACTATTTAATTTCATATGGAATTTCCTGGTCTACTGCACAAGAAAATGAATATGTGGACCAATTATTAAGAGGAAATGAGCTAAAATTCTCAGAATATCATAAAAATATGAATCACATTAACAGAAAGTTAAATGAGAAAATTTTCCATTACTTAGCAACCAGCCAAAGAAATTGTGAAAGAAAAAAAAAATGTCCTGTCCTCTGTATAATCAAGTTCAATTAGGTGCTAGAAGTAACACTAAGAATACACAAAAATATGTTATTTGGCAGGTGGATGTGTTTCACTTTGCTGAAATTGAGAAACAATGATTTATGTATCATACCATTAATACATATTCAGGATTTCAATAGGTTTCTACTACTTTGATTTCTGAAAAGTCTGAGCCTATAATTGAACATTTGTTGGAAGTGATGGCTATCAGCATCATTACAAAGAAGACTGATAATGCTCCTATATGTTTTCAGTATGATGATCTATTTTTGCATATTAAAATATAAAACATGTTACAGTTATACCAACAGTTATAGAATGATCTAAACATACCTTAAAGAGAGGCTTAATAAGCAGTAAAAGGGAATAAAAACTTCCAGAAAGAGACAAATAATATTTAATTAACTTTAAATTTTTTGAAGGCCAGTGAGGCAGGAACAAGAGCTTCTGAAAGACACAAGATTTTAAAAATCTGCTGAGTTAGATCAACCAGTATAGGTTAAAAATGCTTCAACATCAGAATAGAATTCAGGTACTATGTTAAATTGTTGATTAGGTGTGGGGTATAGCTCCATAAATTAAGGAAGGTGTGAGTCCCATCAAAATTGATAGAAAATTGATCAGAGTAAGAGAAACTTTCACATGAAAGTCATGATTCAAGGAAGAGACTCAAAAAGACAGCAGTGCAGATGATGCAGAAAACTGAACTCACCTGCATGAGGATAGCTGAAGAAGAGCAGATTGTTCATAAGAATGGCAGCCTGGAAAAACTTGATGCTGAACTGGACATTTGCTGAAAGACAGATGATCAGGACTGCAACTATTGAATGATTATCACATCAAAAAGTCTTTATAAAAGACATTTAGACTTTTAAGTTTATGGGATTCGTAACTGTTTCTATTGAAATAGTTAAACTGTGTATGGTTATTACTTTAAACAAAAAAAGGAAAGACTTAGAGGAATTTTAATCTACCAACATGGCTACTCTTGCAAGGGAAAACATCCAAAGACCTAGGTCTGTGTGATAGAGCTCAGAAACACAACTTTAAGCTATCTTTAATCCTGAACAGTAACTTCTAATTGAAGAACACAGAGTGATTCACATCAGAGAAAGATTTGAGTGAATGGCTCAGAGATAGACTATGCCCAACTCTTTACTTAAGAGCAACACACACACATACATATACAGAGAGAGAGAGAGACTGAAAGACAGCACACTACAGTACAGTGGAGGAGTATACTACAGGAATACAGTAGAGTTCATGCAGTCAGGTACAATTCGGTTGCGTTCAGTGCAGACATTTTAAAGCAGTTCAGTTCATAGAGTTCAGAGGCAGTTTTTCCACGAGAAAAATCAATTGAGAAGCCAAATTGATTCAATCAGCTTGGGAAGAACTTTTGAACCAGAACAACTGAGTTGAACCAGATAGCAACAGCTCAGAAAGAAAGTGAAAGGGTAAGTTTATACAGGAGTAAGTCTCAGAGGCTGAAAACATTCTAGACCAGGTTAGCAGCCAACATCTCCCTGATCTCCTCCCCGCCCCCTCCAAGTCCACCAATGGTGGAGGCCCTCCTCCCCTTCCATCCAACCCCAGCTCATCCTGTCTCCTCAGGGCTGGCTGCAATGTCCTCCCCTGGGATCTAGCCAGTCTGTCACTCCCCAGCATGTATGGGGGAGGGTCACAGAGTCAGCCATGAAGTTCATGACTGAAACAGTACCTCTTTCCCTCACTAGCGTCTTCAGTCTGACACCGAGCTATCATGGGCCCCATCTGAGCAGGGGTTCCAGGCCACATCCACACATGGTCCGTGGTTGTAGAAACCATCTCATACAAGACCCCTGTGACCTGCTCAGTTTGGTCTTTGTGGAGCTCTTGTTCTCCCCAAGTCTCACCAACCTCCTCCATTTCTATCATCACTTCTGGCCCTCTGCCAAAGGCTAGATCACAAGTCTTAATATCTGCTCTGATACAACGCTACATTGACCCCCCCCCCCAGAGGTCCTCCTTGGCATGCTCCTGTCCTGTTGCTTGTTTTCTCCTCCACTCAATGTCCATCCCATTTGTTCATCCAAACGAGCATTGATCATACCCACCTGGGTCCTCCTTCTTGTATATCCTCCCT
>JAQQSO010007044.1:0-10893 GCA_028658305.1 Pachyuromys duprasi | reverse complement strand
CAATTCCTGCATCCCCAGTCTGTGATATACTGAGCCTCAGATCACAGCTACCTAATGTATGGCCATTTCAAGGACATTTAATCTATCAGTCCCTCTACACAGCTATTTAACATGGTAATGGAGGCATAACTGTACCATCCAGGTGCATGTTCTGTGGTGAGATTGCCCCTACCACAGAACACACATAGACTCCTTCCTCTCAGAAACCTTCTCTGTGCACAACCATGTTCACACACCCTGCCCCTATACAACTAACTGAATGAAGGAATGAAGGAATGAAGGAATGAAGGAAGGAAGGAAGGAAGGAATGCCCATATTTTCTTTTTTCTTTTGGTTGCATTTGGAGCAGATATTATGGGGGGGTATTTAATTTTTTAAATAGTAATAACCCTATCAAATACCCATTACCTACCATGATGTGTGAGGCTTTCCACCATCTGACCCTGACCTAGATGCTCAGGATACTATTCTAGGAACTTCACTATGCTTCCATGCAGCTGTAAGAAAGTAATCTGTCAATGATTTTACTAGGTAAGTGACAGGATTGTATTTTTATTTTAAAAATACTAATTGGTAGATATAAAGTTTGATGTTACAATATTTGAGGAAGAAATGCCTGTGGGGATGGAGAAAAGGAAATGGTTTGAAGTGTTTTAACAAGAGAATTAATAAAGTGAATGGATATTGATGAGAGTAGATGAGGAGAGGAGTAATGAAGATAGAGGTTTTGTGTAAATGTATTCATGTGAGTGAGGTATATGCATATGGGTATGTGTGCAGGTTTGTGCCTGTGAATATTCAGAGGACAAAGCAAGACTGAATGTCCTGCTCTATTGCTTTCTGTCTCATGCTACCGAGACAAACTCTCTCACTGAACCTTGGCTGGTGTTCAGAAAACTCTAGCAATTCATGTGTCTGTTTCTCTTAGCACTGAGATTGCAAGTTTCTGTGTGCTTTTTTAACATGGGCAATGGGGTCTGGGCTCAGTTGAGCAAAGGCTCTTACCCAAAGAGCCATCTCTCAGTGCAACATTTGGTTTTCTTGAATGAATGGGGACATATAGTAACAGTTCTAGTGGGAAAGGAATGCAGAAGAGTGTTGCTTGGGGGTGAAAGAACACATTTTATGCTATATATTCTAAATTCACAGTGGAATTTTCAAATGGAGAGGACAAAAATACAGGCATGGAGAGTAAGGGAGAAGTTTAACTGTGTATTTAAGAGTAGCTAGTTTGCAATCACACCAGCAATGGAGGGGAGTTCCCTTTTCTCCACAACCTCTCCAGCATGTGTTGTCCCTTGAGTTTTTGGTCTTAGCCATTCTGACAGGTGTAAGGTGAAATCTCAGGATCGTTTTGATTTGCATCTCCGTGATGGCTAAAGACATTGAGCATTTCTTTAAGTGTTTTTCTGCCATTCTACAATCCTCTACAGAGAGTTCTCTTTTTAGCTCCATACCCCATTTTTAATTGGATTACTTGATTTGTTGCTTTTAACTTCTTGAGTTCTTTATATATACTGGATATTAGCCCTCTGTCAGATGTAGGATTGGTAAAGATCTTTTCCCAGTCTGTAGGCTGTCGTTTCATTTTGATGACAGTGTCTTTTGCTTTACAGAAGCTTTTCAGTTTCATGAGGTCCCATTTATTTATTGTTGATATTAGAACCTGTGCCATTGGTGTTCTGTTCAGGAAGTAATCTCCTGTGCCAAGGAGCTCTAGGGTCTTCCCTACTTTTTCTTCTAACCGGTTTAGTGTGTCTGGTTTTATGTTGAGGTCTTTGATCCACTTGGACTTTAGTTTTGTGCAGGATGATAAATATGGATCTATTTTCATTTTTCTGCATATAGATATCCAGTTGGACCAGCACCATTTGTTGAAGATGCTGTCTTTTTTCCATTGAATGGTTTTGGCTTCTTTGTCAAAAATCAAGTTTCCATAGGTGTGTGGGTTCATTTCTGGGTCTTCTATTCAGTTCCATTGATCCACAATTCTGTTTCTATGCCAATACCATGCCTCAAATCCCAGCTATACCACTCTTAGGCATATATCCAAAAGATGCTCAAGTACACAACAAGGACATTTGCTCATTTGTTCGTAACAGCTTTATTCGTAATATCCAGAACATGGAAAAAAACCCAGATGTCCCTCAGTCGAGGAATGGATACAAAAATTGTGGTTCTTTTACACAATGGAATACTACTCAGCAATTAAAAACGAGGAAATCATGAAATTCGCAGGAGTAATGGTAAGCGCCAAACAATGGATGAAGTAGGCAGGTAAGAAAGGCAAGATGACAGAGGCATTGAGACCCATCAGGAGAATCAGAAGGGGTTATTATGAAACAAAGGGAGGAGAGAATTCCAAAAGATGCAATGTCTGGTGATATCAAATGCTCAATAGAAAGTAAAGGAAACAATGGGAAGTATTCATTGGCCTGGGCAATCAAAAGGTTGCTGAAGACCTTTAAAAGGGCATCAAGGTACACAGGCAACAAGCAGAAATTCAGAACTGTAACTGCGTTGGAGTGAGGACCTTCTGCACAGGCAAAAGTAACAATCAACACAATGAAAAGGTGACCCAAGAAGCTGGGGAAAATATTTACAAACAATATATCCAATGAGGGAATAACATTCCAAAATAAATACAAGGCACTTATGCAACTTATTAGCAAAAATCAAATAATCCAATCTAAAAAATGGACAAAGGACTTGAATAAAGATGTGAATTTTCCCAAAGAAGATACATGAATACCTACTTCAATATCACTGGGGGGGGGGGGGATTCATGCCTTGGAGATATAGGATTGGATAAAACTCATAGGGGCAAGAGTGACCCTCTGGCTGAGGCACATTATACTAAACTGTATCTGTAAAGTTGGGGAGAATTTTCCCAACTGACTCTTATTGATTGTTGCCAAGGAGGTTGTCTCTGTTTTCTACCAAATATTTATTCTGTGACATATCCTGGAGGCTGTTGCTAGGAGAGTTAACTTTGTTTTCTGCCAAGTGCATATTCTGTGATATTTCCTCGTACATGAGTTCAGCTCCCTGTCAAGATGGCTTCTCATTTCAAAATGGAATCACCCAAGCTAACTTAAACTCTTCCTGACCCTCTCTGCCTCCTACTTGCTGATCAAGATGTAAGCTCTCAGCTGTTTCTGCTGTCATGCCTTTGCTTTATCCTCATGGATTCTGACCGTCTGAAACCATAAGCCCCAAATTAAATGTTTTCATTTATAAAGTGGTGTTTTATCACAGCAATAGAAAAATTACAAAGACAGAGGGGTTTCACTGGAAGAAACAAAAATAAAATATTTACAAAAGCTACGCTTTCTGTAACAGGATGTTACTAGGCTCTCTCAACTACTTGTTTCTGGTAGAACCAGGCCTGACACCCCTAAAAGTCACCAGGAACTAGTGACCCCACCCCAAGGTCTCCAGAATCTAGGCCATAGGTCACCAATTCCAGAAAAAGGGTCATAAAATTTCCTACCCAAGGAACAGACTGATGATAACCACAAGAATGGGAAAGTATCTTATCTCAGGGTGAGGCATCTGTGCTAGGCAGCCCAAAGATCTTGTAGTAGAACATTTCATGGCACAGAAAATACTTAACATTCCTGAGGTCTTATAGCCAGCTTGCTCAATGTTATGTTTGTTAGCCAATCACTTTGTAACAAGTATGCCCTTGCTGAATGTCATCCAATCAAGTAACTACTAAGCTAATAATTCCCAGTTCTTGCTCAAACCCTAATAAAAACCTGCTGTGCAGCTGCTTAGGGCTCTCCTCTCTGATACAGTGTATTGGTGGTTGGTGACAATGGAGAGACCGAGCTTAAGCCCAAATAAAGCTCTTTGCTCTTGCTTACATGGTCTGCCTCCTGGTGGTATTTGGAACCTTAAGATCTGGGCAAAACACTACCAGTAGTGCTGGAGATAGTCAGAAGAGTCAAACAGTTCTTGAGCAGGAGTGAGGATTGAAAGAAAACAACAACAACAAGACACTACACATGGGATCTGTTCAAGAAGGCTTCTAGTAGAGACTAGGCACTCAGTCCCTTTTTAAATAAAGCACTTTGATACAGTGAAGTTCATAGAGAAGTCAAACTTATTTACCTCGACCACGGTCTGTGATCCTAACACAAACAAAAGGAAGTGAACTTGGCAACACATCCTGTCTATCCCTGTCTCCAGGTGAAGGCCAGGGTGAAAACATGTTTTTCACTGAGCTCAATAATAAAGCATCCTGACAAACAAGCAGGCTCTCCACACAGGAGCATCATAGAAACTGCTTAACTTACAGCAAGTAAACTAGTAAGGTGCCAGAAGAGGGAGATAATGAAAGAGCGACAGCTGTGGCTTCACTCCCAATGGGATAGCTAAGTTTAAAAGATACAGAGGTAGCTAAGCATGGTGGCTGCAGTGATTTGAATGAGAATGCCTCTTATAAGCTCATATATTTGTATGCTTAGTCCCCAGTTCCCAGTTGATGAACTGTTTGGAAAGGACTAAATTACACTGTTGTTTGAGGAGGTATTTCACTGGAAGTGTGCTTTGAGGTTTAAAAAGCCCATGCCAGAGGCACACTTTCTCTCTCTTTCTCTCTCCTCTCTCTATCTCTAAGATAAATTCACGGTGGTGAATGCCTTTAACACCAGCACTTGGGAGGCAGAGACAGGCAAATTTTCTATGAATTTAAGGTCAGCCTACGGTCGTCAAAGCAGTTCCTAGAACATCCAGTGCTACACAGACCCTGTCCCAAAAAATGAAAACAAAAAACAGAGTTCTGCTCTAGACAGTACTCTTAATGTCAGATTTCCACATACGCTAAAAAGTGTTGGAATGCCATTACAAATATCTGGAAGATGGGAGGTGGAACAAGAAATGGGACACTTTAGAAGGCATTTCCCAAATCAGAGTGCCAGCCTATGCAAACTTAACCTTTGGACAAACTGTTAGAGAAACACCCACAAGAGTAGCCAAAGCACTGGTTACGAAGAGCCAACCAGAAACTGGAAGGCACTGGGTAACAAAGAAACATGAAAATGTTCTTAGCAGCTTATTGTTCCATGTTAATCAGGATGTAAGATAGTGACCTAATTTCTACAGGGAATAAGGCTGAGACAGAGGCTTTCTGAACTGCCTGTGGTCAGAGAAAGTATAAGTCATAGTACTTAAAAGATGGAAGTAGTGCACATGCTGCCTAGGCCTTGAAGTCAAGGCCTCTGGACTATTCATAGACATGCTTACTAAATGGCAGGTACACTGCTCACGATCCCTGCTCAATTCTCATAGGCACAGGGGCATTCACTCTGTATCCATTACTCCTGTTTCAGGCAGTCTGACTAGACCTGTGGTCCACTCTTTCTCTCTCACACATCTTGTATTTGTGTTCCCAAAGAGATCATGAATGTAATGAAAGGAGCACACACATCTCAGAGATTTTAAAATCCTAACTCTGTCCCAGGCTGAGAACCACATTATTCTATTGACATAAGCAGGAATATCTGGAATCCACTTTGGCATGTTCTCTTAGGGTAACAGTGGCAATATGTTCCTCCTTTGGGCTCATGTCATCCCCAGCTATGATGTATTTTTTTTTTCTCCAGAAGCATATTGCCCTTTAATCAGAACAACTGAAGTGCACAGTTTCTCCAAGAGAGTGGAAACTATGCCTGTGGCACAGAGATGATGTGTTTTTTATAGACAAGAAAAGGAAACTTTGGGGATGGAATATTACATCTGCAGGGCAGTTTTCCTCAGGGCACAACATTGTAAATGCCAGAGGAAGTTGGAACACTCTTATCAGAAGTTTCTCAAACCCAATAATCCTCAGGTATTGTCAGTCAAGTGAACATTCCTGTCTGGACTTTCTCAGCCCACCTGAGGATTTCTGGTCATTAATCCTTCATTCCAGACCCCAAGGACAGATTGAAATAAAGGGGGTGACATTCTCTCCTTGTCTTCTTCCCGTGGGAGGGAGACAATGGAGGAGAAGGCTAGGGTCTAAGAGGGCATGTTTACTTGATAGTGCAAGAGCAGAGTTTTAACTTGATCCGCTGCAGTGGATCTTGTAATTGCCACCATGCCCTCCTGGAAGGTACAGGCTTTTGATCAGGTATATAGGTGTGTATCTCCAACACACAATACACTCAGAATAGGCCTGAAATCCAATCATGGAGTGGTTGGTTATGCTCAAATAACTGTTCTACTATTGCATCGCTGATCACATGTTGCCTGACTTGTCAGTGTTATAGCAGATGGTCTGTAGCTGCATAAGATCCTTGGTGACTTTTCTCCACCAGCAGCCTATATAGCACCATCCAGTAATAGGATCAGTAGCAAGCAGTTGAGTGAGTTTCCAGCTCCCTTTTGCAGGGGGTGAAGGCTAAAACAGAGACACAAAGCAAGTCAAAGTGCTGAGAATAAGTGACAGATGCCAGAACAGTCTTTTTTTTTTGGAATATTATTTATGTTTATTTCATGCATTCTGCTTAGTTAATTTATTTGTTTTTTAGATTATTTTTATTATTAGTTACATTTTATTAACTCTGTATCTCAGCTGTATCCTGCTCCCTCATTCCCTCCCAATCCCACCCTTCATCCCTTATCTTCTCTGTTTTTTGTTTTCGTTTTTTGGGACAGGGTCTATGTAGCACTAGCTGTCCTAGGAACTGCTATGAAGACCATAGGCTGACCTTAAACTCACAGAAAATTTGCCTGTCTCTGCCTCTCAAGTGCTGGTTATGTTGGCCCTTTCCAAGTCCACTGATAGGGTAGTACCTCCTCCCCTTTCATCTGAGCCTGTGGTCTATCAGGTATCTTCAGGACTGGCTGCAAAGTTCGTCTTAAAATTGTTAAACAGTTCAGACATCTGTATCAATTTCTCCCATTTTCCAGGCCCAAGGAACATACCAGAAGAAAAGCAAGAACTTAAAAACCAGAGGATGGGGGAGACTGTCATGAAATGGCTGCCATCCAGATATGACACTGCAGTCACAAGCAGACACACATAGCAGCAATGGATACTTGCATATGTTTGGGCCTCCCCACTTTTCACCATGGACAGGGGAGACGCCCCTGTGGCCTCATTCTTTCCTCAGGAGCTATTGACTGTTAATGGTTGTTAGAAGACGTAGTGTTTTTTTCTCCAATGGGGCAGCCACTGTTGGGACTAGAAGGGAAGAAGGGGTTCACAGGGAAGGGAATGGGAAGAGCAGAGTGTAATAGATTGTTGACTATAACAATGCAGTGTGTGTGTGTGTGTGTGTGTGTGTGTGTGCGCACACACACACACACACACGCATAAAATTTTCGAAAAATGAGTGGGCATCTCTGCAAGGACTAGGTGGAAAGGAGTTCAGAGAGAGAAGGGGGATAGCAGAAGGGAGTGAATATAATCACAGTTCACAATACACTGCCTGTGTGTCTATAACTGTAAAAAAAATAATGAAAAACAATCAAACAAACAAAAACAGGTAAAAAAAAATCCCTGGCTCTCCAATACCAGGACACAGCAATCCTCTCCACTCATTGGCTTATTAAATGCACAGGGATCTGTACTTCCACAGCAGAATCCACCACTGTGGTAGAACTTCCACTGTTGAAGTAGGCTCAATTGTTGGGGTTGGGGATAACCAGTGTGTCTTAGAGAGCACAACAGGTAATTGTCTCCTCAGCAGACTTCAGAGAGCAAGGCCACCCTTAAGTCCCCAACCACAGCCAACATTGCCCTGAGACAGAGGAAATAGTTGTGGGGAATGGGCAGCTGGAGCCTTCTGTGACAGCGGGGAGTATTTGTGGTCGTACAGAGCCATCTCATGGCCTTCTCAGGCATTGCCCACTTGCCCAAACGCACTTTTCCCAGGATCTGACTTTTGTTGGTGACAGCCCCTGGTGTATCCATATGCATATGCCCAAATGCAGGCTTGTAGCTCAAAGTTTGTAGCTCAAGGTTTGTAGCATTCAAGGTTGGGTTATGTTGCTATTGAGTGTGTGTGTGTGTGTGTGCGCGTGTGTGTTGATTCTGCTGGTCATGTCTATTTGAATGAAACACTGATTTATTTTTTCTCTTGTATCTTAGTTGCATGTGATTATGAACACTAATATTATAAAGTGCAAAAAAAACAATCTAAGAAACTATGAAACCTATGTTTATAGTGGAAGCTTATATGGGTGTTTTCTGCTTTTTTTCAATATTATTTTTTTTCTGAAACTGGTGGTGTATGAAAAGGGGGATGCAAACAGACACTGCCATTACCCGCCTGTGCTTGGAAGTTGGCATCTGATGTCAAAGGGAAACACAATCTTTTCTATAACAACTTCTGGCTGAAACTAAGATGTTGTGTGGGGTGGGCAGGAAGGCTGGAATGATAGTAACTGGTGATCCAGCCAGTTTTTCTTTGATGCTCACTGCCCAGGTTCTACAGAACCACCTGGGGCTAGTGAAGTACAGGTCATTTTGGAGCAGTCTGTGTCGCACAGGCTCACACTGGTCAGAAATTATGTCAGACACACATAGTGATGGCATGTGTGAGACAGTTTGTAGTATTCAGTTGATTGGAAAACTGATGGGACAGATACAGATGAGGGACAGAAGGTAAACTTAAGGGAATTGGAGGAGGTTTATTTATCTTGGGTATACACTTGAACCTTCCAGGTCCATGGTCCTGGTAGTTGGGAGAAGGTTGGAGTCCCAAGACAAAGGGAGTGAGACAGACAGAGTTTTCACCCTCAGTAATAGATAGGTTAGGAAACTTGGCCTTTTGATTAACAAGAGTACTTATCGAGAGTTCAGTCCACCTGTGAGAAGTGGATCTAAGTAGACTCCCTGAGGAAAACATGGATTTTTTTTAAAGTCTACACTTAAAAGACAACCAGAGAAAATTTAAAATCTTGAGCTTGTGACTATGATGTAATCAATGTACTATCAGGGCTAGCTTATCAGAACTCCTTTGCTTAATGTTAAAACTCTGAAATTTTTGAAGTCTTAGTATAACAACAGTAAAGCTAAGAAGATAATTTTTTTTTATTTCTACATACCTTTTTTGTTGTTGTTTTTAGGGGTTTTTAAGGTCTTTTTTTTTTCTTTTCTTCAAGACAAGGGTTCTCTGTGAAGCCTTGGCTGTCCTGGACTTGCTTTGTAGACCAGGCTGGCCTCAAACTCACAGAGCTCCACCTGCCTCTGCCTCCCTGAGTGCTGGGATTACAGGTGTGTGTCACCATATTTCCATATACCAGCTATTTCTAAATACTTTAAATCACTTTCTTATAGATTTATAATTTCCAGGTACACATCTTAAACATTTTTTATCATTACAGCTCAAGTTTTCACATCCTCAGATCTTTAAAGCTTGTATTTATCTACCTTACAGCACCTTCTTAGACCCTCAGAACTTACATAAACTTTAACTTTTTTTCTTTCTAGTCATCTCCCACGACGTGTGGTTGTCATTGCAAGCAAAGTTCTTCTAAATAAAGGGGTAGTAAAAAAGTTAGTTTGAAACCTATTTTGTGAGTTTATCTCTATCAACATGAAGTCTGCCAATAAGATGAACTGTGTCTGTGTCTTTCTCAGCTGGAGAGCTAGTAACTCTAAAAATATGAGAGATTTTGTTTGTACATATGAAATGAACTGTGAAGTCAGCTAGAAGTCTATAGGGGCCAAGGAGTAGAATGTGGTGTTTTGAATTAAAATGGCCCCCATAGACTCATAGGGAGTGGCCTTATTGGAATTGTGAACTTATTGGAGGAAGTGTGTCACTGGGAGTGGGCTTTGGGGTTTTAAATGCTCAAGCCAGGCCTAGTGTCTCACTTTCTTCCTGCTGCCTATGGATTCAGATATAGAACTCTCAGCTACCTTTCCAGCACCATTGTCTGCTTGCATACTACCATGCTTCCCGCCATGATGATAATGGACTAAACCTCTGAACTGTAAGGCAGCCCCAATTAAATGTTTTCCTTTATAAGAGTTGCCATGGTCATCTCTTCACAGAAACAAACCTTAACTAAGGCAGGCAATGGTGGTGCACACCTGAAATCTCAGCACTCAGGAGGCAGAGACAGTCAGATCTCTGAGTTTGAGGCCAGCCTGGTCTACACATCAAGTTCAAGACAGCCAAGGCTACACACAGAAACCATGTACAAAAAGCAAGCAAACAAACAAAAAACAAAAATAACCCATAGTTAAGACACCATCCTAACGGGGGCTTGTCTGAGACTGATTATCCAACCAGGGGCCATGTACGGATATAACCTACAACCCCTGCTCAAATGTAGCCAATGGCAGCCCAGTATCTGAGTATCTGAGTGGCTTCCCTAGTAAGGGGAACAGGGACTGTCTCTGGCATGAACTCTATGGCTAGCTCTTTGACCTCCCCAGCACTGCCCCTCCCCCCCCCATCTGAGGAGCAGCCTAGCTAGGCCACAGAGGAGGACATTGTAGCCAGCCCTGGTGAGACCTGATAAGTTAGGGTCAGATGGAAGGGGAGAAGGAGCTCCCCTATCAGTGGACTTAGAGAGGGGCAAGAAGGAGATAAGGGAGGGAGGGTGGGATTGGGAGGGAATGAGGGAGGAGGCTCCAGCTTGGACACAAAGTAAACAAACTATAATTAATATAAAAAAATTTTTTTAATTATATATATAAAAGACACCATCCTAAGGCCAAACCCACCCATTCATCAAAACAACCTGAACAGATGAAGGACTCAGTCAGCTAGAACACATAACATTTATTGAAACCATTGAAAGGGGAGTGACAACACACATGAGTAAACCCCACAACCAATGGAGGCAAAAGTTCTGAAAAGCCTCTGTTCTTCTACAGAGAGTACCTTAGTCACACACCCACCCCTATACTGGGGGTCATTACTTACATTTTATTTTTCCTAGGGA
>JAQQSO010007043.1:0-10894 GCA_028658305.1 Pachyuromys duprasi | reverse complement strand
GAGTTTGAAGAGTAGTGGTATTAACTCTTCTTTGAAAGTTTGGTAAAATTGTAAGCTGAAACCATCCAGCCCTGGGCTTTTTTGGATGGGGACTTCTGGTGACTTCCTCTATTTCCTTAGAGGAGATAGGACTTTTTATTTACCAGATCTTGATTTAACTTTGGTGAGTGGAACCCATCAAGAAAATTGTCCATTTTATATAGATATTAAATTTTGTGATGTATATGCTTTTGAAGTAATACCTAATGATTCCTTTGATTTCCTCGGTTTCTGGCCTTATATCACCATTATTATTATTATTATTTTTGTTCCTTTGGATAGTGTCTTTCTGGCTTTTAGCTACTTTGGCTAAGAGTTTGTCTTTCTGGCTTTTAGCTACTTTGGCTAAGAGTTTGTCTCTCTGGATGCCATTCTCAAAGAACCAGCTCTTGGTTGTGTTGATTCTTTGAATCATTTCATTTTTTGTATGTTGATTTCAGCACTGAATTTGATTATTTCCAGCCATCTACTCCTTTTGACCCTGTCTACATCTTGTTGGATTTTTTCTAGGTCTTTCAGTTGTGTCATTAGATTGCTTGTATGAGATGTCTCAAATTCCTATTTGAAGGCACTTAGTGCTATGGATTTTCCTCTTAACACTGTTTTCAATGTGTCCCTAAGTTTGGCCATGTTGTACCTTCATTTTCATTGAATTTTAGGAAATCTTTAATTATTTTCTTTATTTCTTCCATGACACCTGTCATTGAGTAGAGTTATTCCATGAATATGTGTAAGCATTTTGCTCTTTCTGTCTTTCTTGCAGTCCAGATTTAGAACATGGTGGTGTAATTGGATTCAAGGGATTATTCCAGTCTTATTGTATCTTTTAAGAATTGCTTTGTGGCTCAATAAATATTCTATTTTGGAAAAAGTTCCTTGGTTTGCAGAGAAGAAGGCATATTTGTGTCTGGGTAAAAATTTCTGAGGACTTCTATTAGGTATTTGCTTCGCAACCTATGGAAGCCTCATCATTTCACTGTTTAGCTTCTGTAACAATGATCTGTCACTTGGTGAGAGTGGGGTGTTGAAGTTTACCATTATTACTGATGGTGTGGTGTTGGGACTGATGAGTGATTGAAGTTTTAATAATGTTTCCTTTACAAATGCAGGTGCCCTTCTATTTGGGGCATATTTTTTCAAGATATTGTTGTCCTCATGGTGGATTTTTCTCTGATGAGAACAAAGTTTCCTTCACTTCTTTTTTGATTCATTTTGGTTGGAAAACTATTTTATTGCATATTAAGATGGTACTGCCACTTGCTCCTTGGGTCCATTTGACTGGAAAACCTTTTTCTAGCACTTTACTCCAAGGTAGTGTCTATCTTTGAGGCTGAAGTGTGTTTATTGTATGCAGCAGAATGTTGAACCTTGTTTCCATAACTATTCTGTTAGCATGTGTCTTTTTATTGGATTGCTGAAGCCATTGATGTTGGTAGATATTAGTCACCAATGAATTTCAGTTCCTTTTATTGTGGTGTTGAGGTGGATAGTTTGTTTGTGTGCTTGTTTTCTTTTGATTTTTGTTCTGATGTTATCTATATCATGTGTTTTGTGGGTGTAGTTGATCTCATTGGGTTGGAGTTTTCTTTCTAGTAGCTTCTCAAGGTCAGGGATAGTGCATAGATATTGTTTTAATTTAGTTTTGTCAGGGAATATCTTGTTTCCTCCATCTCTGCTGATTGTAATTTTGCTGAGTACAGTAGTTTGGTATATGTGGTCTCTTCACATCTGCATGACATCCTCCCAGGCCCTTCTGGGTTTCATAGCCTCTGTTGGAAAGTATGGTGTGAGTCTGATAGGTCTGCCTTCATATATCGCTTGATTTTTTTCCTTTGCTAATTTTGATATTTTTTTCTTCATTGTGTAGATTATTATGATTATTTTATGGTCAGAGGATTTTCTTTCCTGGTCTAGTCTATTTGGTGTACTGTAAGCCTCTTGTATGTTTAAGGTTATCTCTTTCTTAAGATTGGAGACATTTTCTTCTATGATTTCATTAAAAATATATTCTGCACCTTGGAGCCTGAAATTATCTATTTAGTCTATTCCCATTGTTCTTAGGTTTCATCTTTTCATGGATTCCTTGAACTTTTCTGATTGTATGTTTGAGAGATAGATCAGTTTCAATTGTATCTTCAATGCCTGAGATTATCTCCTCCATTTCTTATATTTTGTGGGTGATGCTTATCTCTGTGCCATTTTATCTCTTCTCTAAGTAGTCCATCTCCAGGGTTTTGTTTGTTTCATTATTGATTCAAATTCCGTTTTCAAGAATTGAATAATTTTATTAATTTCCTTCACCTGCTTAATTATGGTTTCTTATCTATGATGGCCTCTCTTTGTTTGCCTTGTATTTCCCGGCATTTCTTTGAGACATTTGTTCTTTTCCTCTTTATATGTCTCTAATAACTGCATAAACATAGATTTAATGTCCTTTTTCTGTGTTTCAGCTGCATTAGAATATCCATTGCTCTCAGGAGTGGGTTATGGTGGAGCCAGGATGTTGACTGTGTTTCTGTGCTGGCCTTTAGCCATCTGGTTGTCTGTAGCCTTACCTGTTTGTTCCTGGAAACTGCATTAAAGACTGGATCCTCCTGTGTTTGGAGTTCAGAGTTGTGTTCAGGAAGATGTCAAATGTGCAGTGACTCAAGAATGGGGGCTGGTGGTCCAGATGCCAGCATCTTGAAGGGCAGGGCACAAGGCAGTGTATAGACACATAAACATATAAGGACTGGTGAATTGAAGAACAGGGGTGTGCATGCACTGGAACCCTGAATTTTGGGGTGCAGGTACTGGTACTCATCATTATCAAGGTTCAAGTACCCCAGGTGGCATCCCTGGGATTCCTCAGAATAAAGCTGGGCTGCCACTTACAGGCCTGTCCCAAACTGTGCTCCTTGTACTCAGATTCCTGAACTCTGCCTTCTTGGATCTGGGATCCCTGTAATTCTATTGTTCACCTGGTGTCCACAGGGTGACCAAGAGAACAGTGGCTTGGTGGCCGGGATGTTCTCCCAGTAATCCTGAAGCTGCACTACAGGGAACCAGAGGGATCCAAAGTCTGGTTGCTGGAGCAGAGAGTCCCTGGTTATGGGGATCCGAACTCACTGGAATAAGTGAAGGGGAAGGTGGCCCAAAGTTTGCTACTCCTGATTCCATGAGATGGTCACAGAGGGCCTGGATCAGATCAACTCCAGTTCCTGGATGACCTGTCTAGAATAGGAAGCAGTAAAGTTCATGCTCTGAATCTAGCCACCTGTCTGTACACTGGTCTCAGAGTCTCTGAATCTCTGCCTTTCAGATATGGGGCACACTGGTCCCCACTATATTGGAGTCTCCTTTTCTTGATCTTTCATCCTTCATTTCTTTGTTGGCAGAAGCCTTTTGTGACCTTTTAAATTTCCTCATGGGTCTGTTTAAGTCTATTTAGGTTGTTGAATTATTGTTGAATTCATACTTGAATAATGGCTCCTTGGGCAAATTTAAAACTTATCCATCTCATGTACATTTTTAATCTTACTAGAATATAGTATGTTTTAAAAATGTTTCCTTAGAATATTCTGAATTTTGTTGGTTTCTGCAGTAATGTTTTTCTATAAATTCTGATTCTGTTAACTTGAATGCTCTATTTTTTCCTTTTACTTGAGATATGGGTCTATCAATTTTGTTCATCTTCAGAAAGAGCTACCTCTTTCTTTGGTTAATTCTATGTATTGTTTTTTGTTGATGTTGTTGTTTGTGTTTCATTCATTTCTATTACAATGTTATTATTTCTTTTATTATATCATTAATTTGTTTGTGTACTATTGTAGCATCTGCTCACACCTTTCCTCCAAGACCTTCCCTCTCACCTCACCTCCCAACCCAATGTGTCCCTCCTCACTTTCTTTAAAAATGAAAAGAAGTCTCCCATGGATATCAACCAGCCTTGGCATATAAAGTTGCAATAAGATTATGTACAACTTCATTTATTGAGACTAGAAAAGGCAGTCCAATTAGGAGAAAGGGATCCAATGGCAGACAAAAGAGTCAGATACAGCTTTGGTCTTGCTGTTCGCTATTCTCTTGAAGATCAAGCTGCACAACTGTTACATTTGTAGAGAGAGCCTAGATCTGCCCCATGCATGCTTTGTTGTTGGCAGTTCATTCTCTGTGAGCTTGTGCCAGGAGCCTTTCTGTGCAGCAATCCTGAGAATGGAAAGGAGAGGTCTTTGTCTACACAGTGCTCCAGAGAGCAGATGAGGGATCAACGAGGAGAGGGAGTTACTCAGCTGAGGTGGTCAGGGGAATCTAAAATTTAGACCTTTCTTGGCTCTGACTTATTGTTGGCAATGACCTTCTTGTTTATACAAGTTTCACAGTACAGAGATTAATGATTATACAAGTGGTATAGAAGGGGTGTTTGTTTTTTTCATTACATATCCAGGGTTAAAAATCCAATTACAATTTTAAAAGTACACACAGAACAAATTTGATTATCATTATTAGCCCTATTACTCTACTTTAAGGAATGTAAAGAATATCTCTTTCAAAGAATACTCATTTAATATATGAAAGCCTGCTTTTAGGGTGGCATTGTTTGCAGTATGAGTGCAGTCCAGAGAAACAGAAAATACTTTAACTGGTCTTTTTATGCATAACAAATAGAAATAAATAGCTACCTTTACTATATGTATCATCTTCTATGCTACAAATAGAAAAAAAGTTTATTTAAGTCAATCTATCATATTTACTAAGTTTTATTCCATCAGGAGTGTACCTTCTATGACCTTTTATCTTGAAACTACATTTTCAGGGAGCTCTAAGCCTATGATAAAAGGATCTTAAATGTATTCCTGAGTCTCCAAGCCTCTCAGAGTTTTTGTTTATCCTGTACCAGTGTACTATTTAAGGATACATACCCCAAGAAAATTCCTGATATAATGGCCAAATTTCTGTATCTGCTTAACTCTGCTTAATAATCTCCAGGTTGCCAGAGCCCGCCAGCAGAGCAGAACGGGGTTCTGAATCGGGAGTGAGGATTGAAATTAATAATGTACACTACACATATTATGATCCGAGAGGCTTCTGCGCTCTGTACCTGAAAAACCGCGAGCCCAGCCAGCCTTGTTTATTTATACAAACAGATTACACAATGGATAAATTTTACAAGGAAGTGAGGCAGAGTTGAGATTTCAAACAAGCTCTCCCACCTGCTGTCACTAAACAAAAGGCGAATGGACTTGCAAATCCTTCCCTGACTGCAAGTGAAGGCCTGGAAAAAGCCTGTCTTCCATGCTGAGACTTGAATGACAAACAGCCGCCAAAAGCGGCTTTGACGCAGCCCACGACACCAGGGCATAAAGAAGATTTGCAAACAGTGGACAGATAAGTTTAGTAATTTCATGAGACTCAGGTCTCATCAGGACTGGCTGCATTGTCTTCCTCTATGTCCTGGTAAGGCTGCTCCTCGTTCAGGGGAGGTGATCAAAGAGCCAACCACTGAGTTTGTCAGAGACAGTCCATGTTCCCCTTAAAATGCAGCCAGTCCTGATGTGTCCTGATAGGCTAGGGTCAGAGGGAAGGGGAGGAGGACATCCCAGTCAGCAAACGTGGAGAGGGGCATGGAAGGAGATGAGGGTGGGAAGGTGGGGAGGGATTGAACAAGGGTGCTACATCTGGGATACAAACTGAATAAAGTATAATTAATTTTAAAATGCCTAATTTTTAAAAAACACTCAGACATAATGTTTCTGTAAAAAACACAGAAATTGAATCATAGTACAGAAAGTCCCCAGCAATGCAATACACAGACAAAAAAACAAAACAAAACAGAAATTAGAGATAGAAGAACAATGATTGTAACAATCTGCTCAGCTTTGCTGGAATAGCACCAAGCAACTGTGCTGGCTTCATGAATCTCAACAATTTCAGTGAATATGGCTGTGTCATTTTCCCTTTCTAATTTAATATTTATTAGATTTGTAGTATTTATGACATGTAGGTCATTTTTTAGTCTTCAGAATATTAGTGAAAGAACAAGAGTGAAAATTAGAACAATTTGCAGGATTATTCTGGAATTAATAATGAAAGACAAAGAGTCCTGTCCTGAGACAAAGAATGTCAAAGACTATGGAAATTTATTTGCAACTTCCACAGCTGAGATAGGGAATGATTGATCTGAGCTTATAGCTGGAGTTTGTTGATGCAAGTGTTATATATTTACCATGAAATCAGAACTGTTCCATAGGTCATGGAGATGGGACCCAATTTATTCCCATGTTAACTTAGAAAAATTATGTGAGTGGGATAACAAATATCTACTGAAACAGTGAGTAACAAGAAAAATGAGAAGAATCCATGATGACAGAAACAAGGAAGCATATTTTTATACATTGATGTCATCAAAATACAAGGTACACATACTTAGAAACTCAAATATAAAAAAAAGCATTTGAAGGCTTACTTGATAGTATTACTTCATCTGAATATAGTAAAATAGATTCCGCTGCCTTAGAGAAACAGTGATAACCTGCTGAGCAGTAAGCTTATTTTTAATAAACAAGATAAACATTAGAAATGGGAATTATAAAGAATTCATGTCCCTTGGCAGTATCATGAAGCAGAATAAGCTAGGATACACACATCATTGGAAAGGACTTTAATGAATTAAATGTGCAGTAAGTAGATACTTATGTAAGGTGAAATGTTGAATCACTTCCTCCACACAGATCAGGAGGTGTGCATCCCTTGCCCAAGTCAAGAGTACCCAAACCCTGAGAGAAACCACTGCCTGCCCAAGGCTGTGACCTTCCTGTCCTTTGAAGATCCTCTGGGCATGGCTCTTGTCTGCACAGCTCTGTGCTTCTCTATAAGCACAACTGCAGTTTTGGGAATCTTTCTCAGACACCAAGAATCAGCCATTGTTAAGGCCAATAACCGGACTCTCAGCTACATCCTACTCATCTCCCTCCTCCTCTGCTTCCTTTGCTCCTTTTTCTTCTTTGGCTGTCCAAACACAGCCTCTTGCATACTGCAACAAATAACATTTGCACTTGTGTTCACCTTGGCTATTTCCACCGTTTTGGCAAAAACTATAACTGTAATTCTGGCCTTTAGAGTCATGAAACCAGGGAGAACAATGAGAAGGTTGTTTGTTTCAGGCATCCATAATGCTGTCATCCCCATCTGTGTCCTGATCCAACTTATTCTCTCTGGATTCTGGCTAGGAACCTCTCCACCCTATATTGACACAGATGAACACTCTGAATATGCTCAAGTCATCATTTTATGCAACAAGGGCTCAGTTACTGGTTTCTACTGTGTGCTGGCTTACTTAGGGTCCCTGGCCCTAGGGAGCTTCACTGTGGCTTTCCTGGTGAGGAACCTGCCTGACACATTCAATGAGGCCAAGTTCCTGACATTCAGCATGCTGGTATTTTGCACTGTGTGGGTCACCTTCATCCCTGTCTACCAGAGCACCAAGGGCAAAGCCATGGTGGCTATGGAGGTCTTCTCCATTTTGGCCTCTAGTGCAGGGCTCCTGGTGTGCATCTTTTTCCCTAAGTGCTACATTATTCTCTTCAGACCTGAGAAAAACTCTTTGAGATGTATTAAAAAAACAAAAGAGGAAATGAAAATTGATCATTTTGATATATATTAGTTTTCTAAAAAAACCCATTAGTATACTAAAATTAAATTATTTAGATACTTATATAAGGTGAAATGTTGAATCACTTCCTCCACACAGATCAACAGGTGTGAATCCCTTGCCCAAGTCAAGAGTACCAAACCCTGAGAGAAACCACTGCCTGCCCAAGGCTGTCACCTTCCTTTCCTTTGAGGATCTCAAAGAAATTATTTACCCACTTTTAAGTAATTTTTCTGAAATGTACATTTCAACAAAAATAAGAGCCCCTCACTTTGTTTCACAATTACAGATGTTCTATTTCAGAATAGGAGCTGCTGCTGAAAACACATTTTAGTAAGTTATTCATGTTACTTATTAATTTGTGGACAATATACATATTCAAAATATATTACATGATAATGATTGAGATAAATAGTACATGAACTAATTACTTGTTCTCTTTGTTATTGGGGGGACTATAACAGAGCATTGGGTGGTATTTGAGATTCTGGTAAAGAACAGGCTAGAAAATTGTTCTCTGGAAAAGGGGGGTGCTGCTTTTAAACAGGTTGAGCTATTCCAGAAATCAGTGTAGAGAATTTTCTAAATGGAAAAATTAAGTCTGCTACCTGACCTTGCTCTCTTTTCCTAGACATACACAAAAATTACTCAACATCTTACTCTAGAAATACTCTCTAAGACACCTTCATTGCTATTCTATTCACAATAGTAAGGAATGGAAACTCAGATATCTTTAAAATGATAAATCAATAAGAAAAGTATCATACACATAAATAGATATAATTAGAAAAATTGTGACTTAGGTAACCCATACCCAGAAGACAAATATGTCTTATTCTCTACTCTGGACATCTAGCTCCAAATGTTCAGATGTGAGTATTCACCATGGAATAACTGTAGAAACAAGAAAATATAATGGGCAAGCAGTACAATGGCAGGCAAAAATTGATCCAAATTGGGATAATATGCAGGAGTTATTATAAATATGAAGGTGGATAAACATAAAAGAAAGAAGTTGGTGAAATAACACTAAATAGCTGTGAAAAGTTTTAAGCAATCATACTGTGAATAATCTATATAAAATCTTTATAATATATATAACTCCACGCATGAATATAAACTTGTTGCAACCTAAATATTTTTAATAATGCACACAGATAAGTATACTTCACCACTGATCAAAGAAGATTTTCTTGGCAACAATAATAATGACTGAAATCCACAATCAACCATAAGACAAAATTCTGGAGAACAATCACACCTGATATATCTATAAAACAATCTCCAGATCTAAGGCTCAGAGAACATGCAGAACAGGTGGTAAAATATTATATAAGGCATAGGATCAAAGAAAATTTAGGTAGTGTGTCTCTTAATAATACCAAAAGCTACAGCCTTAAGACTTAGCAAGACAGAAAATAAATAAAGAAAAAAAAGACTTAACAACATAGCTGCATAACCTTGAACTGAAAGTTGAAAAATGCTCATAGACCTGCAAATGTACTCCAGGTATAAACCATTAGCCTCAATCCTATGCAAAAATTTACAGGGACCTAATAAATCCTGAGAGTGGGATAAGTATTTTTCCCAGGAAAGAAAATAAAATCAGTTAGTTATTTAATACTGAAAAATCAGCCCTGAAATCATGGATAGAAATCACACTATTAGACTAAGCAACTTATATTTAGAAGTCTATACCATACATATATGCACATAATATGAATTAATGAAAAATGACCATGAATTTTAAAGAGAGAAAGGAGAGGAATTTGGGAAGGTTTGGAGGAAAGAAAGAGAAAACAGGAAATTATGTAATGGTATTATAACCTGAAAATTGAACTAAATATTGGTCCATTCGTTCATGATTTTAAAATTTAATTTCCATTCAGTAGTTTAAAAACTGATTTTTTCAGGTAAATGGGTGGAACTAGATAAAATTCATGTTATCTGAGGAAATCCAAGCACAGAAAGACAAACTTCATATATTCTCTTTTCTATACTTCCTATCTAAAAAATGAGTTCTTATGCACGGAAATGTGAGTCCATATCTGACAGTAATTGCAAAAGCCAGGAATGGAAAAGGGACCATTTCCAAGGTGAGAATGGAGTTATTGTTGGGGCAGTATGATGCAGAAGGTTACAACTGATTTCAAAGAGAAAATGGGAAAATAAGAGGGTGTTACAATAATTATGGAGATGAGACTGAGAGGAAATACTAAAGGGAGGATGGTAAAATAACAATAAGGATGTCTTAAAATTAATATGGAATACTAGTATCTATCTACCTAAAATATTTATAATCCATTCAAGTTGTTGTATAAAACTAAACTTTAGTTTAAATGAAACTTTGCCATCTTTGATGACAATGGTCCCTCCATCTCACAAAAACTCCAATACCTGGAAGAAGAAGTTCAATTTTTTTTTATATTGGTAGGGCTTGTCTCAGAGACTCCTCAAACACTACATGCTACTGCTCTTTCCCTATTTCTCCCAACTTGGAAGGCACTTCTGTATTGCCGATGACACCAAACACTTAACACACCAGCCCAATGATATCTGAGCTGCAACTGACTTGAACACACCCTCCCTGAGGAATAGCATTCATGTATCAGAAGGTGTTATACATGGTTTCTAAAGAGGAAATGAAGCAACAGTCCTACCTTGCAGTGATGCCTATGGACCGCAACAATGATCAGCATTACATGATAACTATAAGGAAAATAGTGGCACATATAACTTGGCAGTAACCAACCTACAAATTCTTAAACTCATCCTTAATATATATCCTTATTCTTACAGATAAGCGTGTTCCTCATCCTGCAACATTAGAATTTTTCTTTTGTAATTGAGAGGGAGTACAAACATTTGTGAGACCAAGGATAAGGTATTTTGACATAAGATTTTATTTCCTCAGAAAAGCTTCAGTTACATTGGAAAAATATGTGTGTGTATGGGAGTATTTGGAAGGAAAAAAGAATAGGTGTAATGATGAAATTATATCATAACTGATAAACAAAAGAAATACTAAAATGAATAAACAAAATCACTAATGTTTCTTTGCTTATATTTATAATTGATGGGATTGAATAAAAACTCAAGGAAAAGAAAGGACAAAATACAGTCCTTTCTAAAAACAAGGATCTGGAAGAATAATTTAGTGTGCACTCCATTTGCAATGCTTTCTTAGATCATGATTACTTTTTTGAAATTTTTATTTACTTTTTT
>JAQQSO010007042.1:0-10896 GCA_028658305.1 Pachyuromys duprasi | reverse complement strand
GGCTGACTCTTTGACCCTCCCCCATACAAGCTGGGGAGTGACAGACTGGCTAGATCCCAGGGGAGGACATTGCAGCCAGCCCTGAGGAGTCAGGATAAGCTGGGGTTGGATGGAAGGGAAGGAGGTCCTCCCCTGTTGGTGGACTTGGAGGGGGCGGGGAAGAAGGAGATGAGGGAGGGAGTGGGAGGGTAGGAGGGAACGGGGGAGTGGGCTACGCCTGGGATTCAAAGTACCTAACCTGTGATTGAGATAAAAATAAATAAATTAAAAAAAAAAAGAAGTCAGAGAGGTTCCAGATAGGCCTGGATGACATGGTGAGGTTCAGGGCAACCTGGGCTGAACTCAGAACTCTTTCCAAAAGTATCAAAATGAAATATCTTCTCCAAAGACTCAAACTGCTCACCTTACCACTCACCCCAGTGAATCCTATGCCCAAGCCCATGCTCTGAGCCCTGCTGAGTCACGTCTGTCTCAGAATACACATTTTAGTAATATAATCCTCGGATGTAGAAATAGAATCAAACATTCATTGTCTTTAAGCAATATCAAATACTATATTCAGGTATTTATAAGTTTAGGATTTATTTATTTTTATATGTATGGGTGCTCTGCTTACTTGAATGTATATGTACAATGTGCATGCATGGTGTCTGCAGAGGCCAGAAGAGATCAGTTTCATGGAGCTGTAGTTACTGATAGCTGTGAGCTGCAGTGGAGGTGCTAAGAACTGAACCTAGGTCCTCTGCAAGAGCAGCCAGTGCTCTTAACCACTGAGCCATCTCTCCAGGTCTTATTTATCCAGTTTAGACATACACAGTAATTATTTTAAAACAATTACTGTTAATTAGAAATGACATAGATATCTAATTAGTGTCAATTTAGTATAACAGAACTTTAGAAATTTCCCAAGTCACATGAACTTTGAGATGCTTTTGGATTCACTTTACTTAATTTATGCATGTTTGTCTGCTTATTAGCTCAATACCATGAAGACAACGTACAGATACATGTACAGCCATAAAGCTCCCTGCATTCTTCACAGTATACACATGCATACAAACATAATAGCACACACAAACACAGAAATCTGCTACTTTCCACTTAATGTTTTTATTTGCTAGCATCTAAGTTCTGTTTCCCTTAGAGACTTTGTACTTTGATTACATACTTTATTTTACCAATTGATGTAGAGAGTTAAGCAACTGTAATTTTGTATTTTAAATACATTGCTTTTTGTTGAGGCAAGAAAAAAGTTTAAGGAAATAGAACTTAGACCTAGATACTAGTATTTGCAGAGGCAAAGGAAACGTGGGTAAAAGCCTGACTGAGGTGAAATGGTCAAGGGTGAGTCTTGCTATCAAGCTTAACTCACAGTCTTCCCTTGCTGTAAGAGCTCCCAGAAAGTCAATTTCCTTTACAAATGCAAATTGATTTATAAAAGCGTTACAGTAGCCACACAAAACTGTCAGAAGGTCATAGTTTAGGCTTCCTGGTGAAGTTTGTTTATTAATTACCCGCTGGCTTCAGGCCATAACATTTGGAGCAGGAGGGAAAGGCGTATTAACAGAACCTGCCTGGCTACACAGTTTGGAGAAAGGCCTCTTTGGGGCATTCAGAAGCCTTTTTTGTTTTAATTTATACCAGGTTTTAGTCATTTTAGAAGACAGTGTTGTAGAAAGACATTTCAAGTCTCCTGCAGACTATTAAGTCAATTGGAGGAGTGATGTAAGGCTGCACACTCTAAGACCTCTGCTCAGGTGCAGCTGGATGTGTCACTATGTCACAGGAAGGACTTTTAGCAGAGGGAAGCAAGTTAGATTTGGTTGAGTAAAGCAATGTACACACTAAGAGGTAGATTTAAAATACATGCTCAAACATGCCTTAGCAGTAGCTACATGTGAACTCTGGTTTTTAAAGCCATGTTCTTCAAAGAGTATACTCTGTATCTAAGCAGAAAACATTAAGTTGTCTGCACATAGCACTGCTTTTCCTTCAAGGTCATAAAATAGTATATTCTAAGCCAAAGTGCATGACCATGGACTAAGGACATAGATTCTAGTTGCCTTGAACCACCTCTTCCAACACTGAATGCATTGAGCATGTTATAGTCATAGGAAAAAAATAAACCAAAGATTTATCAAATGCATTGTGGAAGAAGAGGTAGTGGATTACAGCAAGGTAGAGAGTCTCTGTCATAGGTCTTACATACTGCCTTATGGCAGTGTTAGTTTCTTGGTTAGAAGAAGCCAGTACTCTGCAAAAATACACTCCAAGTGTTTCACCTCTCCATTAAAAGGATGTTAGGGGAGCACAGAAGTGAATAGTAGATGGATATGAAGAGTCCTAGAGTAGCCTCAGGCATTTCACTTCTATATTTATTCATGCCAATCAGAAATTTTTGTAGAATCTTCAGTCTACTTATGCCCTCCTCCATCATTTTTTTCTGGGAGCTTTGGTTTTACACAATGGAATATTACCCAGCAATTAAAAACAAGGAAATCACGAAATTTGTTTGCAGGCAAATGGTGGGATCTAGAAAAGACCATTCTCAGTGAGGTATCCCAGAATGAGAAAGACACACATGGTATATACTCACTTATATAGACCTGTAAGATATAAACATATTGAAATCTATACACCTAAAGAAGATAAACAGGTAAGAGGACCTGGGGTAAGATGATCAATCCTCACTTAGAAAGACAAATAGGATGGATATTGGAGGTAGGAAAAAAACAAATAACAGGACAGGAACCTACTGCAGAGGGCCTCTGAAAGACTCTACCTAGCAGTGTATCAAAGCAGATACTGAGACTCATAACCAAACCTTCGGCAGAGTGCAGGGAATCATGTGAATGAAGGGGGAGTTAATATGACCCGGAGAGGACCAGAGCTCCATAAGGACCAAATATATCAGTGTACAGGGGTCCTTTATGAGACTTTCTCCAACCAAGGACCATTTATGGTCCTCTGCTCAGATGTAGCCCATGGTAGCTCAATATCCAAGTGGGTACCCTAGTAAGGGGAACAGGGACTATTCCTGACATGAAATCAATGGCTGGCTCTTTGACCTCTCCCTTCCCCCTAGGGAGGAACAGCCCTGCTAGGCCACAGAGGAGGACTTTGCAGCCAGTCCTGAAGATACCTGATTAACCAGGGTCAGATGGAAGAGGGGGAGGTCCTCCCTTATCATTGGACTTGGAAAGGGGCAGGGAGGAGATGAGGGAGGGTAGGATACAGCTGGGATACAAAGTTAATAAACTGTAAGTAATATGAAAAAATAGTTAAAATGTTTAGGTATTCTTATCTAAATAAAATTTCTTCTATTATTGAGATTGTAAGTTGCGTTGTTACGAGTTAATAGATAAGAAAGGCATATTGTGATAAAAGCATAGGCCAAAAAGGTCAGAGAGATTCTGCTTGTGTTCTCTGTCATTTTTACTGTACTGAATGTGCCTCCTTTTGATCAAAACAAGGAAAAGATTATGCTTTGACCAAACATGGCTTATCATCTCTTTTGTGAAACTTTCTTAGTAAAGAGGGTATTATTTGTAGGTCAGCGGTGTTAAAATCCCACAACTCCCAGCCAGTAATAAGTCAGCTCCTGAGGAGTGCGACAAGCCACCTTCCTTTCTTATGCCCCCTGTGTTCTTTCCCACCTTTACCATGGAAGGGAAGCTGAATATCTGGTTGTTCTAATGTTTTAAGTGCTGTCTTTGGTCCTGGTTTAAAAGCATTTTTTTCTTCTGAGTGAAATTTCCACCAAAAGACATATTGCTGTAGATGGACAAGCTGAAGAGAGAGCCCAGAAGTAGCTTGAATTGTGACAGAAATGGTAGTGACTTGTCAAAGGCCATGCTGCCATTTGAGTGGTTTGAGCACTTGGGAGGGGATAGGCACATAGAGCAGAGTTGAGATCAGAAAGAGCTTGGTTTGTTCTCATTAAAAAGACATTTCAGTAAGAGGGAAAGGCAAGGTTTCCTGTGTGTCTAAGGAGCATCCTGTGGGAGATGCAAGAATTGTGCCGATAAGTCTGAAGAATCTAAACAAACAAATAAACAAACAAATAAACAGAGGGTCTAGGAGAGACTCCAGAGCTTCCCAGCTGGGTCCCCAGAGAACTTCATGTTTCCCTGACCAATAGCCAAAGCCAGGCCACTGTGATGACACAGTAGATTTTTAATTCTCCACTGCAGGGAGCTGCTGCATCAGCAGAGGTGTGAACAGTATCAGCCTTAGCAGATGTTTAGTCCAGCTGTTACTGGAAGGTGAGGCCAGGAAACATGTTTGTTCAAAGTCAGCCTTAAAGAAGACATAGACTGTGCATCTCAAATCTCTTTCCCCAATGTTATAGGACACAGAGGGCTTTTGTGTGAAGTGAGGACAGCGAGGTGATGAGCAGAATGTGTGTGTGCTGTGTGGGGTTTTTATTATATGTTCTTTCCTCTTCTCTAGAGCAATGTCACAGCCCATTGGCTTTCCTACAGTTATTTGAGTAAAATTTGAGGAATGTTTTTTTTTTTTTCTTCAGCAGAAAACAAAAATCAAACAAAAACCATGGGTAGAGGAGTTAAGGGCAAAAGGAAAGGGAAAGATCCCAAGATAGTGTCAAGTAAAACATTATTACACACAGAGTCTCTGTTAGCTTTTATGAACTATTTGTAGTAAGCAGATAATTTTCTGAGCTCACTTAGAAGCTTTGGAGTATCAATGAAAACAAGATTTGGTTTTAAAACAGTTTTTCAATTGAACACACAAATCATTACAATTTTAGAATTTGGGGAGCTAGAGAGATGGAGCAGTGGCTACAAGCACTTACTGCTCTTGCAGAAGACCCTGTCCCCCACATAGTGGCTTTCAAACATCTGTAATTCCAATTCTGGGGGTCCATTGCCTTCTTCTGGCTCCCACAGGCACTGCAGGCATGTGATGCCCATACATACACATAAGCAGAACACTAATACACATACAAGTAAAAAATAAATCCTATAAATCTGAATTTCAAAATTCTCTATTTTGGCCATTTGAAGGGTAATATTGTGATGGGAGAATACTGTTTTCTAGGTACCAGAAAGATGAGGTATTATAATTTTATGCAGAGTCAGGAAAGTTTTCAAGAAGAGATTGGGCTTGGGTGAACAATTTTCTTTAATTTTGATGTGTCCAAGGCAGGGCAGTGCCTTGGGTCAAGTATGTTGTTTACCTGCTTTCTCCTCAGAGGACCACCTCTGAGTTAGCCTTGCTCTTTTCTGTGGGTTTTAAACCCAAACATCCTAGAGTGAGTGGGCAGCCAAGGTAACCAGCATTTTCGGGAACCTCCTGGCTGAGTGCATGTTTCTAAAAGGGGCTTTTTAAATTTTTTCTGGATGCCTATGAGACCGCTGCACATCCAGACAGTCCTGATATTTTCTCTTTAGGGTAGTGTTTGTCTAAAGCATCCTTTCAGGCTCAGAGCATCAAGGACTCTTTGCTTTTCTTTGAAGTAAGATTGGCTCTCATATGTGTTTATTGAGGTCACACTAAAAAGTGTTGGTCACAGTCAAAGGCAGATTTACATCACAAAGAACAAAGAGAGGCAACTTCAGTCTAAAAAATAAAGAAACTGAAACAAAGCCTAAATTACTTCACTGTCAAAAACCCTTGCCTTTATCTGAGGCCTGACCTTCAAAAGAAGCAGAAAGTAGTCCCTGTAACAGACAGAGACAACCTGCCCTTATTCTAGACTCAGATCATATATAAAGAAGGTGGAAAGGCACCTATTCATTGATTATGCAACGACTCTTGCTTATGAGAGAGGAAACAGCTCATATGAACCCCATTTTCAACCAAAGCTCTAGAAGACTTGGGTCCCTGAGAGGACTTACCTACATCTGAAGCTCAGCTGCCCCCCACCCAAATCAGAGAACACACTATCATTTTTAATACCAAAGGATGAATTTTGGATAATCAAGGAGAGGTACTTTAGGATCCAGTCATGCTCATCAACAAACAAACAAACAAACAAACAAAACCATTAATCTAAGAGGCAAGTCGAAGAACTTCAGAGGAGAAAGCAATGGGTTTATTAGTTTCAGCACAAAGATGGCAACACAAGAAGAAAGCAGGAAGGACAGCTGGTAAACATTCCCCTATTTTAAGAACTTGTAAGTAAAGAGCCTGCTTCTCTGGAAATGCAGCCCTAGTCAAAATACTGTTAAGCCAATGCATCATTGTGTTGATGACAGTTTACGTAAGAGCATTAGAGGCCAGATATAAAATATGTATGATACCAACCAGCATTGGGTTTGGAAAAAAAAAAACTCCTTTCTGGATTTGATATTAGAGTGGAGACTGGTGGCAGCTTTCCAATAGACTGACTAGTCTATTGGTTAGAAGGTTGGCTAGTGAGACAATAATACAGGCATCCTGGAGAGTTCTTCGTGCTCCCCAAGATTCAGCATGAGGGAGCTGAGATGTATGGAACTGGATTTATTATCTGTATTAGTGGTGATTGCACAACTGAAATGCTAATATCAGTGGGCTTTTCTTCTTTATGACAGTGAAATATTTATATCCTGAATCTATGAATAAAAATATGGGTGGATAAAAGTGTAGCTTGGGTTTATGAGTTATCAAACTACAGAAACAAAGGCACATTCTAAACTGTGTGGACACCCAGAAAACTAATGAGAGCTATTTAATTTCATAATGTGAGGATAGTTGGCAGCATCACTGACAAAGTTTTTCATGGTGAATTAATTTTTTTGTGTGTGTGATCAAATAAGTATATAATGTGTATGCTTTAGATTTGACCATTTTTATTATTCAGTTCAGTGGTAATAGATATAGCCACATCATTGTACAAGTTAAATAATAAAGTCTCAAGATTAAGTTCATATATATATTATATATCTCAATTATTATATATATTAGATATATATTATATATCTCAAAGCTTCTAAATTGCTTTCAATTAAAACGGGGCCACTATGAATATTTCCATATATTCAGCCAAGCAAGCTTCAGAAGCTGTGACAGATATGATCCTTGCAGCCTTGTCTACTGCTGCAACTAGCAGAAGTCCTTGACATACACATGATGCTCAATTCGAAGGCTTGATGGGATGTAAGAGTTATGCAGTAATAATTGCTTCAACTCAGATTTCAAAGAAGAATCTATATCTGGGAGTGGTTTCTATGTGGCATAGTCAGAATCCTTGCAGGCATCCCTGGAAAGGGTGATGTTTAAGGGGTTTGCGTGAAGCTGAAGTGTTGTGGCGGCTCCATGAAGCTGCTGTTGCCAAGAACAGACAACATGCTGAGAAAGCTGGAGACACAAAACAGAGCCAGCAAAGGCAGGAAAGCACGCGGGCTGTACTGAGCCTGTTCAGGGTTATCCCTGCCTATGCAATCCCTTTATAGGTTTTACCGTGTCAATGCAAACCAAAGACACTGGACATGGAATTGCATGATGCACTGTCTACTCAGCTAGTTTTGCTCTTACTTTGGTTAGATTGGTCCTTGCTTGTCTCACATTTCTCCACTATGGAATTTGAATGTCTATATTTAGCCATCATATCTCAGAGTCTTGAGTCCTGGAGAATACTTTGAGCTTGGACTTTAGAACAGGGAGTGAAATGATAAGGTTATAAAGATTCTTGGCTCTGAGTTGAGTGCAGTTGGAACTGAGGTAGACATGAGCCTTTGGGTGATTATGGATATATTATCATGGCTTAAGGAAATGCTGTTTGGGGTTGCAAATTGATAAGAGATGGGTTTGATTTGAGAAGTCCCTATTTAATAAAGTACACTTCATATTTCTGTGAAAGAGTTAGCTAGAGAGTGAAGACCTTTGATGAATGTTGGTAGCATCATCTCAGAGGCTGAGGATCTAGATGGCATAGGAGAAAAAAATCTAAAGGTTGTTAGAGTGGGCAACCCCTCCTAGCCTGGAGGAGGTGTTCTCCTTTCTGCTTCCTAGCAACTGTGAACCGAGTTGCCTTGCCATACCTCTCCAACCCTGAAGTATTTCTGAAACTGTGAACAAAATAAATCTTTCCTTCCTTGAGATATTTTGCTTAAGCGTTTGGTTACATTGATGAAAGCCTGAGTGACACAGCCATCAGAATTTATTTAGATGGATATTTGGCAGTAATGTTATTTGTAAAATGATTTTTATTGCCTTTAGTGAGTATTTTGTGCGTTTTTCTCCACATATAAAAATATCATCTTTCAGTCATTTATTTGAAAAAAAAAATCAACTGGGTGTTGTATACCAAGATTATTGTCAGCACATGGGACAATATGGTGAATAAAACACAATGTTTTAGCCTTTTAGTGTCTATATTATGATATGGGAGAGAATAACAATGAGATATAGTTTAGTAAGTTTTATAGAAGATAATAACAAAATGCTTTAGGCAAACGGAAAGCCAGAGCAGTGTAGGAGACCAGAGGCAACACAGGTAGGGCTGCGGCAGTTGCCACTGTGCAGGATGGTCAGCACACATGTTATCATGAGGATGATTTAAGCAAAATCCTGAAGGAAGTGAAGGTTTGAACTCAGTAGCTTTGTGGGGAAATATTACAGACTAATGATATAGAGGGTGAAGAGCACAAGGCACATGATATCTACATGGTAATATGGACCCTGAAGGACAGTGAGAGATCACAGGTTTTCTGAAATGACAAGGGGAGTCCAGATGTGTAGTATGATGTCTCCACTGAGTGTGACTGGTAGTGTTTAGCTTATTTCATAAAAGAGCTAATATTTGTTGTTCTGTTTTGTACTGTTTAACAAGAATTGGCATTAATGTGCTCTTGTTTTGCTAGAATCATCTAAGAAGCCACCAGCATATTTCTTACTGCAATTTCTGCATTAAATTGCAGAAGGAAGTAATCTCCTGTGCCAATGAGTTCTAGGGTCTTTCCCACTTTTTCTTCTAATTGAGTTAATGTGTCTGGTATTATATTGAGGTCTTTGATCCATTTGGACTTTAGTTTTGTGCAGGGTGATGAATATGGATCTATTTTCAATTTTTCTGCATGTAGACATCCAGTTGGACCAGCACCATTTGTTGAAGATGCTGTCTTTTTTCCATTGGATGGATTTGGCTTCTTTATAAAACATCAAGTTTCCATAGGTGTGTGGGTCTATTTCTGGGTCTTCTATTCGGTTCCATTGATCCGCTATTCTGTTTCTGTGCCAATACTGTGCAGTTTTTATAACTATTGCTCTGTAGTACAGCTTGATATCAGGGATGGAGATACCCCCAGATGATCTGTTGTTGTACAGGATTGTTTTGGAACACCAAGAGCACAGGCTCTAAGAGAAACAATCAATAAATGGGACCTTATGAAAATGAAAAGCTTCTGTAAAGCAAAAGACACTGTCATCAAAACAAAACGATAGCCTACAGACTGGGAAAGGATCTTCAGCAACCCTACGTCTGACAGAGAGCTAATATCCAGTATATATAAAGAACTCAAGGCGGATCCAAGATGGCTGCCACGAGAGAACACTGTGTCTGAGGAGTAGGAGAGCAGAAACAACGCAGCAACCAGGAGACTGAACTCTGGGACCTAAAATGCCAGCATTGTGAGTGCCAGGTGAGCGGAACTCCTACGGTGAGAAAATCAAGTGGGAAAACCCTAGAGACACCCAGGTATTACCTGGAGAAATTTCCCGGTGACCAGCAGCGCACAGCTCTGATCTGAACGAGCAGCTGCGCTGGGCGCCCACACCCACCAGAATAGCCTGGATTGCACAGTCTCGCGGGCAGTCTCGGGAGGAACCAGGTGCCGTTTTCACTGAACTGTACCCTACGAGCTCACACTGCTCCCGAGTTCTGCCTGAACCCACGGGTGTGCGGCTGGCACGAACCGATCGCTGGAACCACCCAGACTGAGTGGATTGGGGGACCCTTTTGACCAGTCCGCACACTGCGGGGGCGCGAGCCAAATGATTCCGCCAGCAAAAACTCAGTGTGTGAGTCCGCCAGCGGGTCGGGGAGGAAACCGAGTTCTGCCTCAACCCACGGTGTGCGGCGGGCACGAACCGATCACCAGAACCACCACAGACTGAGTGGATTGGGGGACCGTTTTGACCAGTCTGCACACTGCGGGGGCGCCCGCCAAACGCTTCCGCCAGCAAAAACTCAGTCAGTGTGTGAGTCCGCCGGCGGGTCTGGGAGGAACCTGAGTTCTACCTGAACCCACGGGTGTGCGGCAGGCGCTAACTGATCGCCGGAACCACCACAGACTGAGTGGATTGGGGGACTGTTTGGACCAGTCCGCACACTGCGCGGGGGCGCTCGCCAAACTCAGTCAAAGTTCTGTCTTAACCCACGGCTGAGAGGATCCTGGGACCATCTTGACCAGACCGCACACTGAGGGCGAAAGCTGCACACATCCGCCAGCAAAAACCCCAGTTCAGGTGTCTGTCCGCAGGACAGATAGAGAAGGCCTCTGGCACCATTTCACACAGCCCTGCATACAGCGGATGCACACCAAACCAAACCCAATGTGTGTGCCCCAAATATCATCTCAGACCGTAGTGCACAGCCCCTGGCACAGAAGGAGGTGCCAAATCTCCATTCCAGGGGAGAGCCCTTAGCAGCAAGCCCAAGGCGAGTGCACAGCCACCAGCTGACATCTCAAAACTGGACACTCAGACTCTAGCACAGAGTGAGAAGTAAAGACTCCAGACCAGAGGGGTGACCAGCCTGCAGTGCTCACAGCTTCTAGCTCAGAGCACGAAGCTGGGCACACAGAGCCCACAACAGAGTTCAACTGAGACAAAACACACACCATAAACCACTGGAAATCCCTGATCTTCTTGAAGAATACTCCTGACACAAGAGATTGACAGATTCAGACTGAAGTACAGCCTTAAAGCACAAACAGCTCCCTGATTATATAT
>JAQQSO010007041.1:0-10898 GCA_028658305.1 Pachyuromys duprasi | reverse complement strand
CCATAGGGGAGGTCGTTCTTTCCTTCCCTCTGATCCCAGTCCACCAGATCTCATCAGGAGTGGCTGCATTGTCTTCCTCTGTGGCCCAGCAAGACTGTTCCCCCCTCAGGAGGAGGTGATCAAAAAGCATGCCAATCAATTCTTGTCAGAGACAGTCCCTGTTCCCATTACTATGGAATCCACTTGGACACTGAACTGCCCTGTGCAGGGGTCCTAGGCTACCTCCATGCATGGTACCTGGTTGGACCATCAGTCTCAGGAAGGACCCCTGTGCTCAGGCTACTTGGTTCTGTTGCTCTCCTTGTGTAGTTACTGTCCTCTCCACATCCCACTATTTCCCGCTCCCCTCATAAGATTCCCTGCACTCTGCCCAAATGTTGGCCATAAGTCTCAGCATCTGCTTTGATAGTCTGCAGTACAGAGCCCTTCAGAGGCCCTCCATGGCTTCTGATCCATTCCCTGCCCTCTCCTTCTTCAGAAGTCCATCCCCTTTTTCCTTCTGGATAGGGATTGTACATTTTAGCAAGAGTCCTCCCTCTTGATTAGTTTCTTTAGGTGTACAGATTTTAGTATGTTCATCCTATAGTATATGTTTATATGAGTGAGTATATACCGTGTGTCTTTCTGCTTCTGGGACAGCTCACTCAGGATGATCCTTTCCAGTTCCCACCATTTACCTGCAAATTTCAAACTGAAGGAGAAAAACCATATGATCATCTCCTGAGATGCTGAAAAAGCATTTGACAAAATCCAACACCCATTCATGTTTAAAGTCTTGGAGAGATCAGGGATACAAGGCACATGCCTGAACACAGTAAAGGCAATATACAGCAAGCCTATATCCAACATCAAATTAAATGGAGAGAAATTTAAATCAATCCCACTGACATCAGGGACAATGCAAGGCTGCCTACTGTCTCCATATCTCTTCAACATAGTTCCTGAAGTTCATGCTAGAGCAAGAAGACAATTAAAGGAGATCAAAGGGATACAAATCAGAAAGGAAGAAGTCAAGGTATCACTATTTGCAGACGATATGATAGTATACCTGAGTGACCCCAAAAATTCAACCAGGGAACTCCTATAGCTGATTAACACCTTCAGGAAAGTGGTTGGATACAAAATTAACTAAAAAAAACCAGTAGCATTCCTGTACACAAAAGACAAAAGGACTGAGAGAGAAATTGGCGAGACAACACCCTTCACAATAGCCACAAAGGTCATAAAGTACCTTGGTGTGAACCTAACCAATCAAGTCAAAGATTTGTATGAAAAAAATTTCCAGTCTCTAAAGAAACAATTACAAGAATATATCAGAAGATGGAAAGATCTCCCATGCTCATGGCTGTGCAGGATTAATAGAGTAAAAATTGCCATCTTACCAAAAGCAATCTACAGATTCAATGCAATTCCCATCAAATTACCGACACGACACAATTCTTTACAGACCTTGAAAGAAAAATTCTCAACTTCATATGGAACAACAAGAAACCCAGAATTGCTATAACAATCCTCTACAGTAAAAGATCTTCTGGAGTTATCTCCATCCCTGATATCAAGCTGTACTATAGAGCAGCAATACTAAAAACTGCAGGTTATTGGCATAGAAATTGACTGGTGGATCAATGGAATTGAAAAGAAGACCCTGAAATAAATCCACACACTTATGGACACCTAAATTTTTACAAAGATACCGAAACCATTCAATGGAAAAAAGACAGCATCTTCAACAAATGGTGCTGGTCTAACTGGATGTGTACATGTAGAAAAATGCAAATAGATCCATACTTCTCACCCTGCACAAAACTAAAGTCCAAGTAGATCAAAGACCTCAATATAAATCCAGATACACTAAACCACTTAGATGAAAAAAGTGGGGAAAAGCTTTGAACTCATTGGCATAGGAGACAACTTCCTGAACAGAACATCAACAGCACAGGCTCTAAGATCAACAATCAATAAATGGGATCTCATGAAACTGAAAAGCTTCTGTAAAGCAAAGGACACTGTTGTCAGAAGAAAATGACTGCCTACAAATTGTGAAAGGATCTTCACCAACCCTATATCTGACAAAGGACTGATATCCAGTATATATAAAGAACTCAAAAAGTTAAACAGCAACCGATCAAGTAATCCAATTTAGAAATGGAGAACAGAGCTAAACAGAGAATTCTCAATAGAGGAATATCAAATGGCAGAGAAACACTTACAGAAAAGTTTACCTTCCTTAGTCATCAGGGAAATGCAAATCAAAGAACCCTGAGATTTCACCTTACACCCATCAGAATGGCCAAGATCAAAAACTCAAGTGACAACACATGCTGGAGAGGATGTGGAGAAAAGGGAACTCTCCTCCACTGCTGGTGGGAATGTAAACTTATACAACCACTCTGGAAATCAATCTGGCACTTCCTCAGACAACTAAGAATAGTGCTTACTCAAGATCCATCTGTACCACTCCTAGACACATATCCAAAAGAGGCTCAAGTACACAATAAGGACAGTTGCTCAACCATGTTTGTAGCAGCTTTATTTGTAATAGCCAGAAGCTGGAAACAACCCAGATGCTCCTCAACTGAGGAATGGATACAGAAATTGTGGTACATCTACACAATGGAATATTACTGAGCAATAAAAAATAAAAATTATTAAAAATTAAAAAAAAATGAAAGACCTAGAGTGGCCTGGAGTTCCACAAGGAGAGAAAAAATATCTGGGCATAGGGACCATTTTTGGGACTAATACTCCAACCAAGGACTATTCATGGATATAACCTTCACAGATGTAGCTCCTGGTAGCTCAGTGTCAAAGTGGGTTCCCTGGTAATGAGAACAGGGACTGTCTCTGGCATAAATTCAGCGACTTGCTCTTTGATCACCTTCCCTTGAGGGCAGTACAGCCTTATGAGGCCACAGAGGAAGATAATGCAGCTAGTCCTGATGAGACCTGATAGGCTATGGTCAGATGGAAGGGGAGGAGGACCTCCCCTATCAGTGGACTTTGAGAGAGGCATGGGAGCAGATGAGGGAGCAAAGGTGGAATTGTGAGGGACTGAGGGAGGGGATTACAGCTGGGATACAAAGCGAATAAAATATAATACATAAAATAAATATAATTTAAAATAGCATCATTAAATACACGACTAGCACTTTGCACTCAAACAACGTGGTGTCCTATGAGGATAATATCCCCTCCATTAAATTTTCCATTTTGTGAAAATTAAAACCAGCTTGAAAGAAGAATGCTTAAATTCAGACTTCTACTGATAGTTGTCAGGGGTTCTCTGTTCTTCACAATCCACTCATTAGTTTCCACAAAGTCAGCATACAGAAGCTAATGCAGTTGAGTCCAAGTGGGGTACAGTACATCCTTATATGGAAGCAGAATTTAATGACGTCATTTGTATGGAAATGATTTTGCAGGAATGAAAGTTGTAAGATTACAGCCAGGTAGTCTTACACCGATCCACAGAAGCTCGGCATTATATGGCAGGGTCAGAGTTCCTGCAAAGCATCCCTGAAAATGTTTCATTCACAGCCTCAATTGCAATACAGATCTCAGGATTGTGGCAATGCCAGTACCATGGGTGGCCTGCTGAGGAAAGCTGAGGGCCTAAATGGAACCAGTCTAAAAGAGGGGCAATGTATGATAAAGGCAGTATAGCTGGAAGTGTCGGGATACTCAAGTTCTTTGGAACCATATGACTCCATCATGATCTCCAGGCTGTGCACGTGTAACTGCAGAGGGGGGTTTGCCCTACTCAATTTTGGACTTGTTTTGGTCCAGCAATTCCTTTCAATACCCCATTCATACCTCTCTAAATGACAATACTCATTCTGTACCACTGTGTAATGGAAGGATTTTATTTGACTTTGATTTTATTATAAGAGTTCACAGTTAAGATGTTGTTTTGCATTTCAAAAGCAACATGGAGTTTAGACCTTTATTCAGTGTTGCAACTGTTAAAGAATTTGGGGAATTTTCAAGTTAGACTGAAAGCTCTGGTATTATAAGATGGCCATCAACCTGTGGGGACAAGGGATAGAAGGTTATAGTCTAAAGGGACTGTGTTTGTGTGTCAAGCTGGGAAAGAGAATTTGTGATACATAATCTTGATTGTGAATTTGAAGATATTTTGAAACACTCTACATATATGTATAAATAGATACATATATGTATATATGTATATATATCGTATGTATATATATATATATTCTATAGATATGAGGGATTAACTATGTTAGGTTAACTGAGGAGAGAAAACTGTCATAAATATTAATAGTACTATTCCATAGGCTGAGAAGACTGAATGAAAAAAGGGAAATAAGCTAAGCACAAATGTTTTTTACTCTCTGCTTCCTGGCTATAGATACCATGCAACCTGTTCCCTCTTGTTTCTAATATAATGCTGTCCCTTCATGGTGGACTGTTCACCTGGGATTGTTTTCCAAAATAAACCTTTCTCCATTAAGTTGTTTTTCTGAGCTATTTTGCCACAACAATAAAGAAAGTAACTCAAACAAGAAGTTGGAAATGAGGCCATATAGATATGTGAGTAAACCTGGCAAACCACAATTTGGGGGTTTTTTTGAGCCATGGGTTTTTAATATCTGAAATGGAGATAGCAGCATGACTGCATTATGCTTTTAAAATAATTAAGTAAGGTGTTCTCTGTCAAGTTCATTGGCACCGCACCTAGCTCACAATAATTCTTAAATTGAAACTTCTTATACTGTGCCATCATTATCAGTACTCTCTATTAGAAATGGCAATACCAGAGGGAACAATTAGGAGGTACATTTATGTTACATTAGTAAACTAATATTTATTTTATATTAGTAACCTAATATTTATACCACGACAGTCTTATATTAACTTGTATGTTAAGGTCATATAAAAGAGTGAGTTAAAGCAGATGCTGAGACTCAAAGCCAAACTTTGGGCACAGGGCAGGGAATCATATGAAAGATTCTCTTCTCCTAGTCTACTGAATGGGGGAGTTCTCCTCCCCTCCCATCTGCCGTTAGCTTATTCAAGTTTCATCAGATCTTCCTGGATCCTCTTCCTTTGTGGCTTGGCAAGACAGCATCACCAAGGGCAAGTGATCAAAGAACAAGCGATCGAGTTCATGACAGAGGTATTCCCTGCTCCCCTTACTCAGGAGCCCAGATGGAGACTGAGCTGCCTATTAATTACATCTGAGCATGGGGTCTAGGTCCTCTCCATGCATGGTCATTGGTTAGTGGATAACTCTCTACAGGAGTCCCTGGGCTCAGAATTTTTAGCTTTGTTGCTTCCATCCCCTGTTGGGTGGAGACTTTCAATGGACCCTCTATAGTAGGCTTCTACCCTGTTTCCTCTTTTCCAACACTTATGATATCTATTCTGTTTGCCCTTCTGAATGAGATTTAAGCACTCTTCCTAGTGTCCTTCTTGTTGTTTAGCTTATTTAGGTCTGTAGATCTTAGTAATATCTGCTTATAAGTGAATTTTAAAGGGAATTATCATTTAATACATTCCAAAAGCATCTCCCATGGCTCTGCAAAGGAGAATGCCAAGTATCATAGAAAAAAGAATAAGGTATACAAACTCTGTTCTAAAGAAGGTGGTAAGACACATTGATACATGCATACAGAAATATTAAAATGATAGTACCTGAGTAAGTTGAAAAAATGTGAGGCAATATTTAGAGGGTAATGTGTAACTAAGTGCAAATGAATTGCTAAGAGTTTAGAAAAGAGTAAAATTTATTTGCTTAGAGTCTAAAGGATATGAACCTCAATTGGGATATTTTTAAAACCATGGCTTAGTGAAAACGTAATTAGGACAAAATTCTGAAACATTAAACAATTAATCTTAACCATAAAACTAATATAAAGCAGTTCATGCTGAATTTTAATTATCATAGAGCCTAAGAGATCATAGGCATATTCCAGCTGGTGTTCAACTCTTTTTTGACATGGATAAGACACTATCCCCACTTCCAACTCCTAAGGCTTTCTTTCTAGGGCACTTTATAACTCCAAAACCTTACAAGTTGTATGGCTGGATATTTCCCAAATGTGGAAAGGAGGCTCAGGAGAAAAAGACAACTCATAAGCAGAAGAAACATCCAAACTTGACCCACAGATATTGTTTCATATATCTATACACAAGGTGAAACTAGGAAACATTTCATGCCTCTCCCAAAAAATCACAGGAAAGTAGAGTCAAGTAATGACCTAACTTGGCTGAGGAACCTTGCATTTGGAAACAGGAAACTGCTGAAAATTAAACAGTAATATAAGTTATTTTATCTTGATCCTCTGGGAAAACTGAGAAAGGAGAGTGAAGAGGCAAAATGAAAAAGGCCTGGGTGAATTTGGCCTGTAGGAATATCAGCTTTGAAAAGTAATGGGGGTGAGTCAAAAGGAAGAAAATGGACTTTGCTTTTCAAGTAACGGTTGATATTAAGATGCAGAAATCGTTTTTAAGCACATGTCACATTCTATGGAGCACAGGGCTGCAGTGTCTGAAGTGAATGGTGTCCATAACCCCCTGGAAAGCATGACCTTTTAAGTAGAATATTGGGCTGCTGCTCTTTTGAATCCCAAAGACAACCCATTGAAATTTCCCAAGGCAATAACAAGAGGAACAGCAGGAAAGTCTCTGCTGACAGGAAGAGCTTGCTTTAAGGAAATCTAATATGCGGTTTTTCTTTGTGTAAGAGTTCATCTGAAGTAATTATCAGATTTACATGTTATTCTGTGTTGAAAATTATAACTACACTTAATTATTATTTCTTTCAAAACAATACCCTCTATACTCCCCAATTCACTTAAAGCAAATAAACAGTAAAATCTAGAGATGAACAACAAAGGTTGTAAGTTTTATGTTTTTTTAGAATAAAGTTTTTAAACAAGCAAGTTTACAGAGGAGACAAATTAAAGTAGCACCAAATTCAAATTCACTGTGAGCAAGAAAATGTCATGGCAGAGACACACTGAAAGAGAAAATAGATTCATGTAGTCCAAGGCCAGATTGAGGAAGAATATCAGCAGAGTTAAAGTGGTGAGAAGAGTTTCCTACATTTGGTCATAAAGCCCCTATTCACATTACATCTTGCTTTCCTTTAAAGTTTCTCAGGCAGGTATTTTTTTACATCTGTGAAGACAAATATGATATGATATGATATGATATGATATGATATGATATGATATGATATGATATATTATATAGTATAATATAATAAGTTACTGCATCTAAAAAATGTCTCTAACTTCTATAACATTTTCAACCATTATTTTCTGACTGAGATGAGTTATAGATGTGTCTAACAAGTTAATCAGGATCAAGAACACTGAGATTAAATGAGAACATCATGGCCAAAGACTGGTTGGTTGTGGGAATCAGTTTGTGGTACTACAAATAATACCTTATACACCTTGATTTCCATCATCTAATAAATTTGAGCTTCATATTATATAACACCTCTATCCATATCAAGACTAGTACAATCTTTTAGTGTGTCTGGTGAAATATTATAAAATGTTCTGATATTTAAGAGTTTGTTTCTATTACAATTATTGCATTTTGTACCTATATGCTTTTTAATGTCTGGGCTTTCAAACAAGGGTTTCAGGGCAATCTAACATCTTTGCTTATCCAACCAGCAATTTTTAATGTATCTACTAGCTAACTACACTTTGAAAAAAATGAACAAGAGGCTTAAACAAGAGATGAAATGAGAATAAGAATCATAATGCATTGTATTATAGTTTAGTTAATAACATCCTCTCCCCAAATGCTAAGAATGTAGCTCTTAGAAGAGTCCTTGTCCAGTATGAATGAGATTTTAGATTCTCACTCCAAAACCATGTACAAAAAACTTATCTTCCTATCTGCACCCAAACCACTCAAAGCCTTCTTAGACATCAAAATGTAACTAAATTCCTGCATACCTCCTGGAATTATCATCTATTACTTGGCCCTACATTGATTATTCTAGGCATACCAGCACTACTTAGAATCAAGAAATATTTCTGCTTCTATGCAGTCCTGTGCAGTATTTAGCATAGTACCTAACAAGAACAGGTTCTCTTAAAACTAATTTCCTCAGACATATGAAAGAGTGAAAAAAAAGTAAAGTTTTTGTTTCAAAGAAAGAAAACATCCTTAAAATGTACAGAATGAAACAATAAATAATTGTATCCAAAAAAAAAAGAAAGAAAGAAAGAGTGAGACACAATCAGTTTTAGGTAAAACAAAGGATTACATTTGCCTTCTGGACTTCAGTTGGGACACTGTAGGCTCAAAAACGATACCTAAAAAGCTTCCGCACCCCATTCTCATAGTAAACGTGAGTGCAAATGTTATAATCATATTGATGACTATCTATAGTAAGTGAGGAATATAGATATGAGGATCAAGGAAGATACTTTGAAACATCAAGTTGTCCAGAGACAACATAATATAGGTAGTTCACAAAAAAAGAAATTCTAAAGTATTGTGATATATATTCAGTAACATTGATTAATTTTAGAATTTAAATATTAAATACATGATTAGAAATTTGTGATTAGAAATAAAGAACATAAGTTAGATAATAAATCTTTGGATTACCTTGGGAAAATAGAGTATATTTAACTCTATATTTTATTCCCAGAACCTAATAATGAGCCTGGCATATAAGGTTGTGTTTAGTAAACATCTGAGTTGGGTAAATGGATAGATTAGAATGAATGAATATAGGAAGTTTGAATCCTCACAAAAGAGTTCATATAAGCAAACTTGAATTCCACTCTTTCCTGCCACCAACACATCATTATTACACTGAACATTTAGAATAAATACAGAAGGATAGAAATTACCAGATTCTATTTTGAGACTCACAACTGACATCCCTGAAACTAAAGGACTTTGGTGATAATGTTTCTATTGTATACATCAGAAAATTTAACTCTGTAATCCAGGTCTCAAAGGCAAATACAATATGGCTTACACACAGAAAAAGACTAGCCACAGCAACACTGAAAAATTATTCTAATATCTTTCCAGATCAGAGGCCTTACATTGTGATCAACTTAATTAAACTTATATCATTTACTAATACTACCTCCGTTTAGCTTTTTTCTTTTCCTTAGTACTTATTAGGATTATGCTTCCTAGTGCCTATATGCTTCGACATAACCAATTCTGGACTATGAGTTAAAATGAAGTTTTCTATGCTCAGTTTAACAGAAGAATTGCTTGATTTCCCCTATTTCAGAGTCTGGCTATGTTCCTAATAGTTGCTTTTTCACACAGCTGAGTTGATGACAACTAATGACAGTTGATGACGAGTTCCACACAGATTGAGGGTGATGACAATGTGGAACTGAGTTCCCAAAAGACTTGTGATGGAATAATATATTGAGGAGACAGAAAATAATAAACTCTTTGTTTTTAATCACTAATATTTCAATATGCTTATTCCTTGAACATAGTCCAATCTACAGACTAATACTGTAGGCAAGGTAGTTTAGGTCTTTTCCAGTGTTACTATCAAGTATTTAAATGTTAGGACTTATTTGCTACTAATAATGTGGAAAGTTATTAGTATAAAAAATGACATGGCAAAAGAGAAAATTATAGCAGCTAATAGAAAATTATACCAGCTAACATGGTAGTCCTAACATACAAATCAGAGACAATTTTTGAAACAGTTTTACTGGGCAAGCACAGACACATATTATTCTTTCCTGTGATAGAAATCCATGTACTGCAAAGGGAAATGTCTTGAAAAAATAGAATAGCAGACCACACTCAAGATGGCCTATGAAAAAAGGTTAGCTTTGGGATGAGGATGGGAATTCCATAATAGAAAGTGTGAGAAAATGGGAATTCAAAAAAGACATGTTACTGAGTCATTCTAAAGTTAACACACCAATACTTCTCTCTACAGTACATTATATTACATGGCACCTTTTATATCTATTTCCTCATTTGGGCCCCAAAACTCACCTAAGACAAGACAGGGAATACTTTCTACAAGTAATTGCTAAAAAAAAAAAAAAATGATGAGTACTGGGCTTTGGATTGCCTAAGGCTGAAATAGCTAAGACATAAAAAAGGTAGAGTTTTAATATATGTCTCCTATTCTTTGTAACCATGCTGTTTAGATCCTCTGTGTTTCTAATAAAACCTATGCTGTCGCTTACTTTAAATAAACCATTTATCAGCACTAAAGTCATTCTTTGTGATTTAAGATTTATTGTGTAATAACCACCCAAACATTAGGTGAACTAATAATGTTTCTATCCTCTGTGAAAAGAAGAGGCTGTATAAGATGTAGTAAACATACCATCTAGTTAAATCATTTCTAAACTGCTTATGGCTTTGGATGCAAATTAACACTGTGCTTCTTCAGAACCAACAGATGTTTCTGGATGTTTATTTTTATATGTTTCTCATCTGAAAAATTACATGAAGAAAACAGACAATACAGACTTTCATGGACTGCATGCTGTAGTAAATATCATAATGATTTAGAACCTAGGGTCCTGCTGCTAGAGTACTCAATATCAGCTTCTTTGTTCTGTTATACATCTATTTGTTGGAGATAGTCCATCCTGCACTTGACATGAGTACACTAGCATTTTAAGAAAACCATAAAACCACACACACTAAACCGGTTAGAAGAAAAAGTGGGAAAGACCCTAGAACTCAATGGCAAAGGAGACTACTTCCTGAATAGAACACCAACAGCACAGGCTCTAAGATCAAAAATAAATAAATGGGACCTCATGAAACTGAAAAGCTTTTGTAAAGCAAAAGACACCATCATCAAAACAAAACGACAGCCTACAGACTGGGAAAGGATCATTACCAATCTTACTTCTGACAGAGAGCTAATATCAAGAACTCAAGAAGTTAAAAAG
>JAQQSO010007040.1:0-10898 GCA_028658305.1 Pachyuromys duprasi | reverse complement strand
GTTTGAATGAACAAATGGGATGGACATTGAATGGCGGAGAAAACAAGCAACAGAACAGGAGCATGCCAAAGAGGACCTCGGGGGGGGGGGGGGTCAATGTAGCGATGTATCAGAGCAGATATTAAGACTCGAGATCAAGCCTCTGACAGAGGGCAAGAAGTAATGATAGATCTGGGGGATGTTGGTGAGACTTGGGGAGAACAAGAGCTCCACAAAGACCAAACTGAACAGGGCACAGGGGTCTTGTATGAGACAGTTTCTACAATCAAGGACCATGTGTGGATGTGGATTGGAACCCCCGCACGGAGGGGGCCCATGATAACTCGGTGTAGGACTGAAGACCCTATTCAGGGAAACAGGGACTGTTTCAGTCATGATCTTGATGGCTCACTCTTTGACCCTCCCCCATTCAAGCTGGGGAGTGACAGACTGGCTAGATCCCAGGGGAGGACATTGCAGCCAGCCCTGAGGAGACAGGATAAGCTGGGGTTGGATGGAAGGGGAGGAGGTCCTCCCCTGTTGGTGGACTTGGAGGGGGCAGGGAAGAGGGAGATGAGGGAGGGAGTGGGAGGGTAAGAGGGAATGGGGGAGGGGGCTACGCCTGCGATTCAAAGTACCTAACCTGTGATTGAGATAAAAATAAATAAATTAAAAAAAAAAAGTAAGCCAAAAAAAAAAAAGCCTTTATCTTTATGATGATTTTTATCAACCTATTCCCAAGATGATGAATGGTTTTGTTCTAAGATTCTTAAAATACAAGGGTTTGCTTTTCCTTATCATACTGATTCACCACATAATTATCTTTATCACTGTGGTCACCAACCTGTGGCGATTTTCCTACAATCCACAACAGAAAGTTAAATATTCACAAAACTGATGTTTAGAAATGACATAGAGTTCTAACTAGCCTGAAAAGGACAAGAATGAATGAGGCTCTCTTTATGTTTGGCTTTACTTACCATTACAATAGGGGTTCGAGGGGTTAAAGTTCATTGGAAATTCATGAGACACCTGCCAAAAGAAAAAAAGGGCTGCTGAGGCCTGTTTGCTAGTCAAGAATAAAGCTTAAAAAGGCCCTTTCTTCCTCTTACCTGCCACTGAGGAGGCACCTGAGCTCCAAAGCCAAAAGCTGGAAACATCTTATCTCTAAAAACAAAAAACAAACAAACAAACAAAAAACCAAAGGAACAACAAAAAAAAGTTAACCAATTTTTGCTAAAAAATAAATTTTATTCACAATAAATACAGCATGAGCTTATATTTAAAAGAAATTCAAAGTTATAGAAAATCACAAACAAAAAATTATCTCACACACCCTAAATGCCAATGCTAACACTGGAGAACTCTCATTTTATATGTTTTTCTGTGCATTAATGGAGGACTTATGTATATGGATTTGTGTGTGTGTGGCATGCATGCGTGACACTCACCTTTGTCTCAACCTATGAAAAGCCAGAGGAAGATGCACAGTATCTTCCTCTATCCCTCTCCCCTCAGTACCTTGAAAAAGGGCTTCACTGAACGGGAAGGCTGCGGTTCTGGCCATATGCCTGTCCTTGTGCCCTTAGTGTGGTTACAGGAATGTGTAGCCACATCTGGCTTCTCAGATGAGTGTCAGATCCTCACAGTTTCACAGCAGACTCTACCACTGATCATATCCCTATAGCCCTTTATAGACCTTTTATAAAAATAAAATCTATAGGCTGAGAGATGGCTCAGTGGTTTACAGTACTTGTTCTTTCAGAGGACCTGGGTTTAATTCCAAGCACCCATCTGGTGGCTAGAACCATCTGCAAATCAAGTTTTAGGGGATTTGATACCTTTACTGATGTCCATAGGCTCCTGCACACATGTGCCTCACATACATCACACATACACTAACACATATATATATATACATTAAATACATAAATGAAATAAAACTTACAGCTCATAACCTACTACTTTCTATTTAAACCCTGCGTATTATTCCCCCTCCCCCACTGCAAAAATACCCCACATTTCCTTTTCCATTTAAGCAAGACTACTGGACACTAAAACCTGGCCTCAAATGATAGTTATTTATAGCACTTACTTATGTCACAATGTGAATATTCATATATTTGACAACAGAAACATTTTGCAAAAGCCAGATATTATAAAACTCTGAAGTTTCTCCAAGAAAAGATATGAGCATCTGGAGCCTGTGGTTTGTGCACCCTGAGAGTGGACCTGAACATGTAACATGAGAGTTGGCACTGAGCAGCTTGGGCCTTGGGGGTTCTCCCAGAGACACACTGATGAATGGCTGGCACACTGAATGCACTGTTTTCTTCTGAACAGTCTCTGTATGTTCACTCTTAGTTATTACACTATGTACTTACATGTGCAGGGGTTACATACTTGCTACAACATGTATGTGGAGATCAGAGGGAAACCTGAGGGTTGTCAGGCTTGGTAGCAGGCACCTTTAACTACACAACCATGTCACTTCTGTTTTAATTACTAATGTTTGGGGCTTACTTTCCATTAAAGATAGAACCCATGTCACATCAGAAATTTTTTCCTAGTATGTAGTCTGTCTCTAACACTGTTTATAAACTCTTACATATTTTCTTTTTAAATTCTTTTAATACCCAAAACACGGGTTTTTGTTTTGTTTTGTTTTCCAATAGGGATTATAGGCGCACAGGATCATATTAAGCTTTTATGTGGGTACTGGAGATCTGAATTCGGATTCTCTTGCTTTCACAGAAAGCACTCACCGGATGAGCCACCTCCACGCTCCCCCTTTCATGGGTTTTAATATTCAGGGATGTGAATACACACAAATTCTTCTAAGAAGATCGCCTTTGTCATCTTACCAGCCATGCACACTGCAAATTGTAAGCCATTCATATTTTTTTTTTCGAAGACTTTTCAAGTTTACTTTTGGTATTACTTCTCATTCCTCTGAAAAGTGCTCTGGAGTTGCATAAAGCTAAAACAGCTGCTTCCCATCCACAGCATTCTGTCCTTTGTTAACTGACACTTGAGATTATGACTTTTCCTCCTGTTCCAGGAGCCAGCTGAGGTCAGGTGGCCGGCTAGATTTTAGCCCAAGGAGATGGGAACATAAGGATAATTCAGCAATATCTGAATCGTGGCTCTAAGAAAGAATACACAGGTGTTCCTGGGCTTCTTTCTGCTCTTCCTGCTACCTAAACAGCAGCAAAGATCTTGTCTCCAAAGAAGAGAAGCTATAAACTGAGAATAGCAAACAACACTTAGATGTCATAAACCTCATGCTATTTTGTGAGGCTGGCTAGTTTAGGAGTATCTTTTTCAGGCTTATAATATTTGTGGTTTATCATACTTTACAGGTAAGAATTATGGATTCAAATTCAAGTCTTTGTATCTTCAGACAGGATCTCACTATGTAGCCCTGGCTGTCCTGGAATTCACAGATCCACCTGCCTATCTCCTGAGTGCTAGGATTAAAGGTGTGTGCAGCTACACTGGCTTCAAATTCCATTCTTTATGCAATGTTGCCATTACAATCATTTCCTTTTAGATATTATTCTCACTAAATTCACACATGTTTGCATGCAGGCTACTTCTTGCCTACATGACTGGTTCAAATGGTCAAGGACAGTTCTATACTTGAGCTTGGAATGTAAGTTTTAAAAGGTGCAAAAGCAGGGTGAGAGATGTCTCAGAGGTTAAGAACACTTACTGCTCTTGCAGAGGAACAAGGTTTGGTTCCCAGCACCTACAGTCTTCATAATTCTTTTTCCAGATTTTCTGACCTCCACAGGCACCAGACACACACAATACAGATCCAGAGACAGAACACTCGTACACATAAAAGAAACTAAGTAAATCTTTTCAAATAAATTCTTTAGAAAGTTAAAAACAAGAGCAAAAACAAAACAAAGGAAAGGAAAAGAACCAACTAAAGCAAATTCCCTTTTCCTTTCTCCCTACCCTCCTTCCTTCTTTCCCTTAGAAAAATGGCTGGGTGATTCTGGCTCCTTCTTCTATCTAGAGAACTTTGTCAGGATTCTGATTTAAATTGATTAATTTTGGAAAAAAAATCATTTTACATCATTACTATAAGACCTGTCTTTCTATTTAAATATGGTTTAGTAGTTCTTCAGTACAATTTTTTCAGTTTGTCTTACTAGAAATCCAAGATATTTTATAATTTTTTCAATTATTATGACATTTACTGTGACCTTCATTCATTATAATTGTTAGGGAATTTAATTTATTTAATTAGCTTAATTTGACAATATAATTTTGTTGTTGCTGACTATTAAGAAGTGGATTTTTTTTCTTATTCTGCATTTGTCCCTTTTTCTGAACTCTGGATACTTTCTAATTTTTTAAAATTCGTTCATTTAAGTTTGAATTTGTTCATTACATGTTTTTAAGAATTCATGTGTGAAATTACCCTGGCCTGGTACCATTTTCAGGAATGGCTCTTTGATAATCAGTTGATTGCCATCTCTGGCTCATCCTCTACTCGGGCTAATACAATGGTCTCTGGCATATAAGAAATCTATTATTATTATTATTAATTAAATCCTTAATGGGCCTGAGAATTGGTCCCAGGATTTTGCACAGAATAGGTACTGGCTCTACCACCCAAAATACACCAGGTCCCCAAATATACTCAAAAATCTAACTATTAAAAATTCATTCAATAAACAAGAAACCCAGAATAACTAAAACCTTCAATCTTAATGAATAAATTGTGAAGAAAAAAAATTTAAAAAACCAATTTGGATTATTTTACATTTAGTCATAACTAAATTAAAATATAAGTGACTTTCAAAATAGGAACTAAAAATCAGATTATCAAATATATTATGATCTATTAATGGGAATACATTTACTAAAGTGGGCAGAATTTTATCTCAAATCTGATTAAATACTGATTGATGAAAGCCTGTGCAAAAAAAAAAAACACCAAAAAAATAAAAAAGCAAAAAAATCCTCATAAATGGTTTTATTACATATTAATTAAAATTTTTATCACAATGAAAGAAAATTCATTCAAATATTTTGCAACAATTAGGTTAAGATGCTCTTCAGCTTTGTCAAAAGTTCCAATTAAAAAATTACTTAAAGCAGAATGTGGCGATGAACTTCCTTAATTCTAGCATTTGAGAGGCAGAAGTAAACCTCTGGGATTTCAAGGTCAGGTTGTTGTACGCACTGAGTTTCAAGCCAGGGACAGACAGAGTGAAACCCTTCCTCGGAATGAATAAATAAACTTCGTTATGAAGAAGAACATGATTCTATGTTAAGAAACAATTATTACTGTTTACAAGATTATATCATCTAGATTTCAATCATATAGACAACTTACTCTAATAATTAAAACTCCAAGGAAATCAGATCAAACAATTGAGTCTTGCTGAGTTTTGACCACCATTAAATGGTGAAGCTATACACAGCACATTATAACTAATCACAGCAAAAGTGAAGAAATAGATCAAAAGGAAACAAAAGAGATAAATAAAAAGATAAATCGGAGAAAAAACACTGTTCTACCATCCTCATCCTCCCACCTCTACTAGAACACCAGCTGACGAAACAGAAAGCGTCCTTTCTGAGGAATTATGAAATGTGTACTTCAGTATTTCCAAAGTCATACTCACGCATCATAATCTTGAATTACCAGTCCCACAGACCAGATGGCAGTCAGATACTCATTTACACCATTAGGGCTGATGTAATGCAGGGAGTCTGGAGAACTGGGGTCACCATTAGAGCCAGTGAAGTCTACTCCCACCTACCAAGAAATGACAGCAGTTCTTACAGAGAGAGGGCAGGGCTATCTGCACTTGAGGTCCAAGGAAACTTCAGAAGACAAGACCCAAATCATCCCAGAACCTGCAATGCTCATAGCACTTCTACAAATAACTGAACAGACCTTACCATGACAACAACCTGTTCTCTTTCTGGATGGAAGAATCACAAATCATTCATTGTTATGTATGACCCATACTTAGGGCTGTTTCTATGTTTGTTTTCTAGGCCTTAAATTACTGCAGGATAACCACTGGTTTTATGCAGATCTGTTTTCTCTAAAGAGGGAGAGATGATTCATCAACTCATTAACTAAGTCAAAACTTCTATGATGAATCTAGATGAGGAAGTCATGTTAAAAAGACTGTATAAACTTCGTTACAAAGTCAACTTGGCAGTAAAAAAAAAAAAATGCTGGAAAATGAAGTGGGGTAAGGCAGCATCTAACAGCCTATGTTAGAAAACTCCATGTTACTTACAGTAAAATTCAGCTGGCACCCTCCCATGATGTAGTCAAGAAATGTGCACTCTACAGTAATCTAAAAACAAAAACATACTGTTAAAAAACTAAACTCTCCAACTACACAAGAGAAACAAAAGGCTCCTTGGCATATGCATGTCAGAGTTTATAAGCCAAATTGCACAAACATAAACACGTGGAAATCAACCTCACATTTGAGCTTACAGAACTCCTACCCTCAATGTCAGGACTCATACAGTTTGCAGTACAGCTGAAGTACAGCAATATTAAGGGTTCACCAGTGAAGTTGTTCCTGAGAATTCACGGAAGGGGGGTAGGCATGAAAAAGACAACTAGTTGGGAAAAGGAAAGAACAACAGAGTAGGAAGACAAGAGAGGATAATGGGGGAAGATAAATATGTACAAAATGTATTACATACATGTGTGAGAATGTCATAATAAAACCAATAAAACCAAAAGCAATATAAGCAAATAAAAAAATCAAAAAATTGATGTGACTAAGACCAAAAGGATTTGAATATCAATTGCAGAAGAGGAAATGTAGTCACTATAATAAGTCTAATATACTGACAGTTTTAACAAGCTTTAGGTAATCAAGATTTAAAAGAATTAGCTGGGTGCGGTGATGCAGGCCTGTAACCCCAGCATTCAGGGAGGCAAAGGCAAGAGGATCTCTGTGAGTTTGAGGTCAGCCTGATCTACAAAGATAGTGCAGGACAGCCAGGGCTACAGAGAGACACCCTGTCTCAAAAAATAAAATTAAAATAAATTAAAAACAAAACAAAACATGCTTTCAGTGGGAGAAACTTGGCTTTCCCCACCACAGTTTACAAAGAAATTATACCCAAGATACATGTACTTGCTCAGCCCATTTCCAATCTCAATTTCCTAAGACGACAGAAAACTTTATCATTGTTTATCTTTGCCAGTAAGTGGCCAGTGGGCACATGCTGCTCTCAGGTTGGTTCCCAGCACCCACGTGGATGCTCACAACCATATGAACTCCAGATCCAGGACACCTAACACCCTCTTCTGGTCTCCACAGACACTGCACACATGTGTGTACATATCACACAGTACACACACCTATACACAGGCAAGACAATCTATACATAAATTTAAAAATATTCTTAAAAAGTTGTCAAACCTTGGAAGCAGAGTTACTTGCAAGATTTTTCATTTTAAAGATCTTATTTATTCATTTTATATGAGTGTTCTATCTTGCATGTACACCTGCATGCCAGAAGAGGACATCAGATCCCAGGATAGATGGTTGTGAGGCACCATGAGGCTGCTGGGAATTGAACTGAGGACCACTGGCAGAGCACAGTGCTTTAACCGCAGAACTACCTCTCCAGTGCCAGATTTCTTTGCTACTTCAAATTCTATTCTTTCCCTAGAGATTATCAGATGTTCATGTGACTCCCAGCTGCTTACAACAAGTACTTATCTGATATAAAACCACACTGATACAAGAACTCAGAAAGTGAACTCATTATGAAAGGCCAACTGACCTCACAATGCTTTACAATGACAACACCTGAATTCTTGTAGCTTTTTTTCTTTTGTTTCTTTTTTTCATTTATGCATTCATATTCAACCTATGGGAAGAGAAGATGAAATGGTAATTATTTTTACCAGCAACAGTCAAATTATTAAAATGATTTTAAATAAACAACTTTTTCCCTTAAAATCAAATCTTAAAAGAAAACTAAATGTTAACATCAGTAACACAAAACAAAAACATGCTAAGAAAAAATAAAACACGAACAAAATAAAAGAGAAATACATGAAGCCCAATCCTGTAACCAAAATAATTTAAACTTTTAGTATAAACAAAAACTTGACAAGAATGGTAGTCTCTTTGCATGAATCTTGAGCCAAAAGATACACTCCACACAGCATGTGCTGGGCTTTTGCTGTTTATGTGGAAATGTAACAGGCCGCAGATCTTAGCACAACTGACTCCATGATGAAAGTAGCAATAAGGCCATAAAACTCAGCACACAGACACCATCAGACAAAATGAAAACAAAGACTTAATCCATCAAAGTCCATAGTTCTCAGAAAGTTGTAAATATACTAATCTTGTTTTTTGGCTTCTATAGTTCAGCTTCTGGCTAACAGTTCTTGTTAACTGAAGTACGTCAACCGAAGATATGGCTTTTTGTTGTTGTTGTTCTCTGTTTGTTTTGTTTTGCTTTGGTGTGTGTGTGTGTGTGTGTGTGTGTGTGTATGCTTAAAAGCTCATCCTGAGAAAGGCTCAGGGCTACCCTGGTATTTAGAACACCAGTGTAGCCACCAGTGTCTAATAAAGACTTAAAGCCACGTCTCATCAGCTTTCTCTGGTAGGTACACCACAACAGCAAACCTTCCCAGATTTCAGAATCATTGACTACCCCATGTTTCTTCATAGACCTGTGTTGCAGTGACTCTTGGGCTTACCCCTGTGTTTCAGTGTTGTAGAGTTGTAAGGGGTGAAGTCCTTCCATGGAAGCACAGGAAAGGTACACATGTAGGTCACAGGAATTCTGCCCTGCTGAGCCAGCCACTGGGACTCACACCTATTGCTGAGGCTGATCAGGCTGCTTTCCATATATGGGCAAAGCACTGTTTCATCCAGTACTGGAATATAATGCTTTGTCTTCCAGGATACAAGAGGAAAAGCTACTTCTGCTCCTAAGATGGTCTTTGCTTTCCTTCCTGTAGTTTGGAATCCTCACCTACTGCTGGTCACCATTACATGGTGTCTACTCAGTAAAACATATACCCCATATAGGAATTTTGGACATTATTAAACAAAATTTATAAAGTTTTAAGGCCTTATGCAATATATAATAATATATTGTATAAACTAATTGCTAAGCCAAAGAAAAACATAAAATGATAAACAACTATATATATTATTCAGTTGCAAAGATGTAATTTTAATTAATTAATTGATTTATCATTCACTTTACATCCCGATCCTAGGCCCTCGGTACTCTCCTCCTATGCCCATTCTCCCTCCCAGTTTCCCTATTCCTCCTCCCCTACTACTCAGATAAGGGAGCCTCCCCTCAGGGATACAAGGCCATACCTAAACATAATAAAGGCAATAAATTGCAAGGGAGAGAAACATAAAGCACTTCCACTAAAATCAGGGACAAGATGAAGATGTCCACATTCTGCCCACATCTATTCAACATAGTAATGGAAGCCCTAGCTAAAGCAGTAAGACAACTAAAGGAGATAAAGGGGATACAAATTTCAAAGACATAACTTACAGGTGAGTTTCTGGAGGCTTGTTTGAGTTTTGTCATGGTAGTTTGAAATGTTCCAATGAGATCATGTGATCCATCGTTGTCATAATCATAACACTCTACCTGGAATCAAATTAAAAAGTACAAAAATCAGTATGTTTTATTAAAAGGTATTGGCTGCAATAACATGACTCTTCAATTAAATAAGCAAAAAAATGTCAATATCAGAGTCTCATTGGAGGAGCAGGAGCTAAGGAACTAGAAAAGTGATGCTGAAGCATGCTCAAACCAGATCTATCCCAAGAACGGGCTCTAAACCATGGAAGATGAAGACAACAAATATGTACTCCATTCAGACAAGCAGTTCCCAGATCCTCTACTGGTCTCTCTGTAGAGGCTGATAAAAGGCTAACTGCAATTATTTCTAGTCTTTCATTGGCTTTGCTTAATTATCATGGTATAAATGTTAGAAGCTAATGTCCTAGCAGCTAAAAACAATACACATAAGTCCTGGATAATTTAGTTACTGGAAACATATCTCAGCAGTTGCAACCGAAGGAGGTTAGGCTTGTAATTAGGAGTTAGACATGATAGATTTGCTCTGAAGATTGGAAATCTTACAACACAAGGGAAAACTCTAGGGCAGCAATAGTCAGTTCACTGAAGTAGCCATGCTAGGTTGCTCTGAGCAGGGTGTCTGGGGCATTAGTTTGTTTATCTTTCTTTTGTTTGTGTATTACATGGCAGATGGAAGAAAGAGTAAATATTCACCAGGATGCTAGAACTCTCCCATGGGAAAATAAGGTTTATGTACTATTATTAATCTGATATATTCAAGGCAAGCTGAAAAATAGATTCCACAGATGTGAACTTCTAAAAAAATTTTTCACTAGATCAGTATCCAAGTGGGTTACCTAGTAAGGGGAACAAGGACTATTTCTGACATGAACTCAATGGCTGGCTCTCTGATCTCCCCTCTCCCCTGAGGAAAGAGCAGCCTTGCTAGGCCAGAGAGGAGGACATTGCAGCCAATGAGACCTGATAAGCTAGGGTCAGATGGAAGGGGAGGAGGACTTCCCCTATCAGTGGACTTGGAAAGGGGCAAGGAGGAGATGAGGGAGGGAGGGTAGGATTGGGAGGAAATGAGGGAGTGGGCTACAGCTGAGACACAAAGTTAATAAACTGTAACTAATATTAAAAATCAATTTGGCGCTTTCTTAGACAATTAGGAATAGTGATTCCTCAAGACCCAGCTATACCACTCTTAGGCATATATCCAAAAGATGCTCAAGTACACAACAAGGACATTTGCTCAACTATGTTCGTAGCTGCTTTATTTGTAATAGCCAGAACCTGGAAACAACCCAGATGTCCCTCAGTTGAGGAATGGATACAGA
>JAQQSO010007039.1:0-10900 GCA_028658305.1 Pachyuromys duprasi | reverse complement strand
CCTGTTGATGGACTTGGAGGGGGCGGGGAAGAAGGAGATGAGGGAGGGAGTGGGAGGGTAGGAGGGAATGGGGGAGGGGGCTACGCCTGGGATTCAAAGTACCTAACCTGTGATTGAGATAAAAATAAATAAATTAAATATAAATTAATTAATTACAAAAGATAAAAAATAATAATGTAGTACTGGAGAAAGGGCGCATTAACTTGGATAGGGAAATTGTTCAGCAGTATGTGAAAAGGGTAAGGATAAACTTACCCCATGACTAAGCAAGTAATGAATATATCTTGTTGAGAAGACTTGAAGCTGACAGAGGGGCAGGCACCAAGACCTCAAGACAGGTTGTATAAGTGAAGCATGAGCACCAACAAAGACTTCAGGGTGGGGGAGTGTTTCCCTCACTAGGAAGAAATGACTAATGGAGACAGTGAATCTTTCTTGTTTGCTGTTGCTTTTTGCATCATTTTTACTGGTACCTGCTATCAGTAAGTATTATTGGGATGGATGAATAAAAACAATATATTCACTTTGTTCATTCTTTGAGAATTCCACATATGCAATGAAAGATATATATATATATATATATATATATATATATAACATATATTATATGTATATATATATATTATATGTAACAAATTTTGTTCACATATATCTCTACTTCTCCCAAATTCTTTCAGATCCCCTAATCCCCTTCCACGATTCATATCCTATTAATTTTCTTTTTTGTCTTTGAAAACCACTATTTCAATTACTGCTACTTGTATGCACATGGGCACAAGGCCACACAGTGAATCATAAGGAAGTAATGTGAGAGGACAACATCCCTAGAGAAGATCGTCTCTCCTGTGCAGCAATAAACAATCAATACCCATTAGCCAGGACTGGGTACTTGTGATCATCTCCCTGCTTTGTGTTGGGCTGATGACTGTCTTGACCCAAGGCTGCCATGAGCCCCTGGGTGCAACAGCCAGGTTATGTTCAAAAGACACTTTTTTTTTTTCTGCAGCAGCAGTCCACCACTACGTGTGATTAGTAAATTGTGTCATTGTTCATGTATTTAGAGAATAACAGATTCTAGCTTGTAACCATATTATTCTTTATTCATCTTGAAGTATGCACAATGGATGTGTATCTGTGTACAGTTTTGTGTGTGAGACTGTGTATGTGAGTATCTGTCTATGGAGGTTAGAAAAGGGTATAGATATTGTAGAGCTGTAGTTACAGGCAGTTGTAAACCACCTGGTGTGGAGGCTGGATACTAAATTGAGGTCCTCCAGAAGAACAACACTTGAAATGCTAAACACTCCCCCAAGTTCAAAGCTCATATTCTATTTTAATAATAATCTGTTTAAAATATAATTGCATCATGTCTCCCTCCATTTTTCTCTCCACACCTCCCCGGAGATCATATTCTTAAAGTGTTTTAAGTGGAGCTTGTGCTTTACAAATGCATATGCAAAATGAAAATGTTAAAATAGTACCAGATTTGGAAAACTTACTTGCCAAGTGTCCTACTTTGCCATGTAAGAAAATAGAAGCCACTGAGATGTTTTATAATTTTGCTACTCTGTTTCTCATTTCAAGTCTATCTAAAATTGATTTGCATCTGAACTGTTTTCATTTGGAGATTCTGGGCAGTATAAGAAACCAGTATTGCATCACACATGCACCATGATAAAACACATGGGAGATTACACCATTGATAAACTGGACTTAATATCCTAGGCCAAGGCAGAATGAAGATCAAAGGCTCAGCTATTAAAGAAAATACAATATGATGAGGAGTTCACAGAAATACCCTGCTTGTCATTTTCCTGTCAGGAGCCATGGAGGAGATGTAGCAAAACTGATCTAGAACTCATAGAATGAGGTCCACCAGTTAGCAGATGCAAAACAGGTGTCTTGGAGAGCCATAACCCAAGGACTTTATGTCCTGAGGACTTCATGCTGTTATGTAGCATAGCTCTGTCTGTTGCCCTTACGGTGACCACATTCCTCATAATATGTGAGTTGTGTGAAACTCTGAAGATACTTCTTGCCCCTCCCTGGGTAATATCACTGGCACTCCCAATAACAATGTTTGATCTCTTTCAGGTATTACTGCTGGAGTAGACTAATGATTCAACAACCACTCATAGACTAATGATTCAACAACCACTCATATAGGAACCTACAAATGTAGACTATTAGCAACGACTACTACCCTTAGAAAGAATTTGGAAAAATCAAGCTTAGGTAAAGATGATTTTGCTAATGGCTCTGATGTAAAAAAAAATCTTAGAAAAAAAACCCCTTAAGTTAAGAAAAGTACACCCTTTTAAAATTTTTATTTATTTTTTATTAGAATTTATTAACTTTGTATCCTGGCTATCGCCTACTCCCTCATTTCCTCCCAATCCCACCCTCTCTCAGTCTTCTCCCTCTATGCCCCTCCCTTAGTTCACTGATAGGTGAGGACTTCTTCCCCTTCTATCTGACTCTGGCCTATCAGGTCTCATAAGGACTGACTGCATCATCTTCCTCTGTGGCCTGGCAAGGCTGCACCACAAGGGGAGGTGAACAAAGAGCCAGCTACTAGTTCATGTCAGAGATAGCCCCCTTTTCCTCTTACTAGGAAATCCATTTGGAAACCGAGCTGCCTATGGTCTACATCTAAGCAGGGGGAGTCAAGGTCCTCTCCATGCAGGGTCCTTGGTATTGAAGCAGATGCTTAGAGTCATGGCCAAACTTTGAGCAGAGTTCAGGGAGTCTTATGGAAGGAGGAGATAGAAATTTCTGACATGGAGGGGACGGAGCTCCTCAAGAAGACCAACAGAGCCAAAACAAAACAAAACAAAACAAAAAACTGGGCCCAGGGCGATCTGCAGAGAATGATATTCCAACCAAAGACTATGAATGGAAAATATACTCCATTTGTGGGGGGAGGGGCATTATTTTTATTTTTAATAGAAAATTTTTATTTATTACAATTTATTCACTTTGTATCCCAGCTATAGCCCTGACCCTTGTCCCCTCCAAATCCAGCCCTCCCTCTCTCATCTCCTCCCATGCCCCTTCCCCAGTCCACTGATAGGGAAGGACTTCCTCCCCTTTAATCTGACCCTAGTTTATAAAGTCTCATCAGGATTGTCTTTCATAGGTTTCTTTATGGCCTGGTAAGGCTGTCCCCACTCACAGGCAGGTGATCAAAGAGCCAGCCACTGAGTTCATGTCAGAGACAGCCATTGTCGCCTTAGTAAGGAGTCCATTTGGAGAATGAGCTGCCATGGGCTATATCTGTGCAAGGGTTTTATGTTATCTCCATGAATGATCCTTGGTTGGAGTATCAGTCTCAGAAAAGACCCCCATGCCCAGATGTTTTGGTTCTGTTGTTCTCCTTGTGTGAAGCTCCAGACACTTCCAAGTCTTTCTATCTCCCCCTTCTTTCACAAGGTTGCCATCACTCTGCCCACAGTTTGGCTATCAGTCTCAGCATCTGCTTTAATACTCTGCTGGGTGGAGTCTTTCAGAGGTCCTCTATGGTAGGCTCCTGCCCTGTTCCCTGATTTCACCGTCTTCTGATGTCTGTCCCATTTGCCTTTCTGAATGAGGATTGATCATCTTACCCAGGGTCTTCCTTCTTGCTTAGCTTCTTTAAGAGTACAGATTTTAGTATGATTATCTTATATTTTGGGTCTAATATCCACTTACAAGTGAGTACATACCATATGTGTCTTTCTGCTTCTGGGTTACCTCACTCAGTGTGATCTTTTCTAGTTTCATTCATTTGCCTGCAAATTTCATGATTTCCTTTATTTTAATTGCTGAGTAGTATTCAATTGTGCAAATGTATCACAATTTCAGTATCCATTCTTCAATTGAGGAACATCTGGGTTGTTGCCAGGTTGTGGCTATTAGCATAAAGTTGCTATGAGCAAATATCCTTGTGTATATTTGAGCATCTTTTGGATATATGCCTAGGCGTGGTATAGCTGAATCTTGAGGTAGCACTGGTCCTAATTTTCTGAGACTGATTTCCAAAGTGGTTGAACAGGTTTACATTCCCAGCAGCAATGGAGGAGGGTTCCCCTTTCTCCACATCCTAACTTCCTGAACAGAATAGAGTGCAGCACAAGTTCTAAGATCAACAATAATTGAATGGGACCTAATGAAACTGAAATGTTTCTGTAAAGCAAAGGACACTGTCGTCAGAACAAAGTGACAACCTACAGATTAGTAAAGGACCTTCACTAACCCTGTATCTGACAGAGGACTAATATCCAGAATATATAAAAAACTCAAGAAGTTAAAAAGCAAAAAAAAAAAAAATCAAGTAATCCAATTTAAAAAATATGGGGTACAAAGCTAATTCTCAATAGAGGAATACCGAATGTCAGAGAAACAAAGAAATGCTCAACATCCTTAGTCAGCAGGGAGATGCAAAAGCACCCTGAGATTTATACCGACCAGAATGGCTAAGATCAAAAACTCATGTGAAAAGTACATATTAATAGTAAAGCCATGGACTCTTTAAGGTCGGTGAGCAGAAAGAGTAGTCCCCGGTAGCACTGTCTGATATGACACTCTCAAGCATTCCTTAGACTTGTTTTGCCCTCAGCTTCCTGATGATTTAATTAAAAATATTAATGAGTAGATACACACATTAAAGATTAACAGTAGAGATGGCTGATTGATTTTAATATGAAAGTTTATATTTGTGATTCTTTTAATACCTTTATAGTATTACCTTTTAAGATAATTGATTCTCTCTTTGTAACCACAAAATGCAGCCTGTTGGTAAGAAAAGGTGGCTGAGAAATCACCTTGCTTGCTCACCTTGTTAGTTTATAACAAGTTGTTTAGTCACAAATGGATTTGGGGGAATAACTTGTTTTTCATGTTTGTTTTTCACCCATAATAAAAAAAAAACATTTGATCATGTGAGGGTATAGGGGAACATGTTTTCTTTATTTACACTCTGTGTAATCGTTCACCTAAAGAAAAGTAGAATGTAACCACATTGTGAGTTGGATACTGCTTGAAAGATTTTGCTGGGATATGTAAGCTTTGGGAAAAAGAATGAAACTGTAGTTTGGAACTTGCTCTTTGGAGTCTGTTCTATCTACCAACGTTCATGTATATAAGGTGGATTGGATCTTACTCACTGGAGTTTGTTCCATCCACCAAGATGCCTATATGTGTATATGTATGTATGTAAGTTTGGGTTGTAGATCACTCTCTGGAGTTTGCTTCATCCACCCAATATGTGAATGTATGTATGTATGTATATATGCATATATATATGTGTGTGTGTGTGTGTGTGTAAAGTAGAAGAAGCCTGAAAGAGAAACTAAATGAAGAGAAGTTAAATAAAGAAAAGCTTGTTGAAACTCACCTGTTGAAGCCATACTTCATCATCAGAGTAAGTGAGAGTGTGTGATCTTTCTTTCTTTCTTTCTTTCTTTCTTTCTTTCTTTCTTTCTTTCTTTCTTTCTTTCTTTCTTTCTTTCTTTCCTTTTTTTTTTTACACTTGCTGCAATCAGTGGAAGCCTTCATTAGGAGCTAACAGCCCTAGCCCCTGCTTATATGGGAACTCTAAGAACCTGCCAGGAAGCTATCAGCACTGGCCATCTGACAGCAATTTAATTCTGGCCCCTCAGTTCACCAATATCAGTGGAAGCCACTGTCTCTAGCCCTGGATTTCCAGCCCTGGAAAATCACCCCCAGAAAATATCTTTTGGGCCACCAGCAGCATCTATAGATCAGTTTTCCACCAGTTGAATAATGAAGGTGGTCTTTGACATTTTCTTGGGACAAGATGATGTTTCAGAGCTTCATGATATAAATAGACGGTTCAAAAGAGGAAGGGAGGAAGGATGGAAGGAAGAAAGAATGAAGGAAGGAAGAAAAAAGGGGAAGAGAGGAAGGAGGGATGAAGGGAGGAAACACTGATTGGATTTACATGGAGCTGGCAGCAAAGGTTCTCTTGTTTTGAGTGACTGTTAAAAAAAAAGGCAAGAGTCTTAATATCTGCTCTGGTACATCTTTACGTTGACCCCCCCAGAAGTCCTCCTTGGCATACTCCTGTCCTGTTGCTTGTTTTCTCCTCCACTCAATGTCCATCCCATTTGTTTATCCAAACAAGCATTGATAATATCCAGGATAGCTTGGTGTAGGACTGGAGGGCCTAGTGAGGGAAGCAGGGACTGTTTCAGTCTTGAACTTGATGGCTGACTCTTTGACCCTCCCCCATACAAGCCGGGGAGTGACACACTGGCTAGATCCCAGTGGAGGACATTGCAGCCAGCCCTGGGGAGACAGGATGAGCTGGGGTTGGATGGAAGGGGAGGAGGTCCTCCCCTGTTGGTGGACTTGGAGTGGACGGGGAGGAGATAAGGAGGGTTGGGGAGGGTGGGAGGGAGTGGGGGGGGCTGCGCATGGGATGCAAAGTACCTAACCTGTGATTGATAAAAAAAAAAAAAGGCAGGAGACCAAGATGGCAGCGACCAGCGCACACCATATCTGAGGTTCACAGGATCTGAAACTCTGACTTGGGTGAGTGGAGGGGCGGTTAACAAGACCACCGACATTGAGGCATCCTGGGCAAGAAGGGAAAACCCATGAGCTGTGAAAATTTGGATTCAGATCACCTGTGAATGTCTCTAGGGCCTGAGAGTGGTGAATAGTCAATCCCTTTGCACTTCCTCTTGCCCCGAGAGCTGGCAGCAGCAGTTGCCCCAAGCACGAACCTCCATGCCGGTGACTAATATAGCAGAGATAGCCACAGTACAGGCCTTTCAGGTCTGCAGCTAGGGCAGGACAGTGGTTAGCCCTGCAGGAGCCTCCATGCTCCTTGACTGAGACAACAGAGGTGACTACTCCAAGTATGGGTCTCTCTGCCCAGCAGCCAAACAGTGGACACCATTGAGCTGATGGATCTCCTACAGTCTCATTTGCTCCTGTGGGCCCAAATCTGAGAGTAGAGAACAGGGGAACATCTATGATTTCTGATTAAGCCTGTGAGTGAGGGATTGCACTTTCAAGTGAGTGTGTGCTGAGCCACAAGATCCAGAGTCCAGCTATGCCAGTAGCCAGACAGCTGATCCCTCCCACTGACACCCCCACTGTGGGCAATATAGGGATCCTTGGGACAGTATTTTTAACATTGAAGACCCTGTTCTGTGAGGTTACCAGTGGTGTCCAGGCAAACAATTCCTGGAGGCCAGACAGATCTGAATACCAGGAGGAAAGTAAGACAGGCCTATAGGCCACTGAGGTATTCAGGGCACCTGTGCATGCACATTGCACCCCCTCCTTTGCTTAAGCTCCACCCTTCTGGGCAATTACATGCTCTAGCACCCTATCCTTCAGGACCAATCCCATGCATACTCTTGTGCTTGCCTACATATGCCTGCAACCTTCCTTCCTTAGCTACAGCTGACACACCAACATTTGCTCTATAACCGGTGGATCTCTCTCATCTTCCTTAAGAATGATCCAGACACCAGAGAGACAGACCCAGCCTGAAGTACAGATTCCAGGAACAAGCAGTGAAGGTTCCAGATAAGCAGATGGCTAGAGGTGTGCTTATGAACATATTCAACAAAAATCAGGACATCATGGCTTCACTAGCAACCCCCAAAATCAATGGATATTTTAATTCATCATAAACAAAGGAAAATCAAATCTATCCTTATCCAGTTATTAGAAGCACATAACGAGGAAATGAACAAAGCTCTCATAAAATATAGGCAAATACAGCCAAACAAATAGAGACAAATGTCAAGGCACAAGTAGCAACACATGGAGATGAAATGAATAAAAAATAGAGGCCATCATGGAAAGACAGGAATCCGCATTCAACCTGATGAAGGAAATAGTGTAAAGCATGAAAACAGCATTCGAATCAAGAAAGAAAGCATGAACAGAGAAAACCCTGAAGCTGGAGAACTTAGAGAAAAGATCAGAAACCACAAAGGTAAACTTCACCAACATAATACAAAAGATGGAAGAGAGAATCTCAGTTGCTGAAGATACCAGTGCAGAAATTGATACTTCTCTCAAAAAAAAAAAAAAAGTAAAATCAGGAAAGTTCTGAACAAAAAAAATATACATGAAATCAAGGATGCCATGAAAAGATGAAATATAAGAATAATAGGAATAAACAAAAAAGAAGATTACGGGTTCCAAGGTCCAGAAAACACTTTCAAGAAAATCATAGAAGAAAAATTTCCCAAATTAAGGAAAGAGTTGTCCATAAATATATAAGAAGCCTACATAACTGTAAATAAACTAGACCAGAAAAGAAACTCCTCATGTCACATAATAGTCAAAACATTAAATCTAAGAACAAACAAAAAATATTAAAAACAGCAAGGGAAAAAGGCAAAGTAACATTTAAAGGTATATCTACCAGAGTCACACCAGACTTCTCAACAAAAACTATGAAAGCCAGAAGGGACTGGGCACTCTAAGAGACCACAATCTAGTGCCAGCTCAGACTACTATATCCAGTAAAGCTTTCAATCAACATAGGTGGAGAAAACAAAATATTCCATGACAAAACTAAATTTAATATTTACACAGCAACCCAGCGCTACAGATGATACTAGAAGGAAAACTCCAATCGAACGAAATCAACTATACCCAAGAAAACACAGGATATAGATAACATCACAACAAAAAATTAAAAGAAAAGAAGCATAGAAACACAGTAACACCACCACGCCACAATAAAAGGAGCTAACAGTAATTGGTCACTATTATCTTTGAACATCAATGGACTTAATTCTCCAATAAAAAAACCAGACTAACAGAGCAGTTGCAGAAACAAGATCCAACATTCTGCTGCGCCCAAGAAACACACCTCTGCAACAAAGATAAACACTACCTCAGAATAAAGGGCTGGAAAAGATTTTTCAAGCAATCAAACCTTGAAAACAAGCTGGAGTAGTTATTCTAATATCTAATAAAATAGATTTTCAACCAAAATCAATCAAAAAAAAGATGAGGGGGGGCACTTCATTCTCATCAAAGGAAAAATCCACCAGGAGGACATCACAATCCTGAACATCTATGCCCTAAATACAAGAGCACCTGTATTTTTAAATGAAACATTATTAAAGCTTAAAAGACAGAGGACTTCAACACTCCACTCTCACCAAGGGACAGATCATCGAGACAGAAGCTAAATAGGGAAATAATGACACTTACAGAGGTCCTAATTCAATTGGACCTAATAGATGTCTACAGAAATTTTAAACCAAACTCAAAAGAGTATACCTTCCTTTCAGAACCTCATGGAACCTTCTAAAAATTTGACAATAAAGTAGGGCACAAAGCAAGCCTCAACATATACAAGATCAAAATAATCCCTTGTATCTTATCAGACCACCATGGCCTAAAACTAGACCTCAACAACAATAGAAATAGCAAAAAGCCTACATACACATGGAAATTAAACAACTCTATTCAAGGACAGCTTGGTCAGGGAAGAATTAAAAAAAATTAGAGACTTCCTAAAATTCAATGAAAATGAAGGCACAGCATACACAAATTTATGGGACACAATGAAAGCAGTGCTAAGAGGAAAGTTCATAGCACTAAATGCCTCCAGAAAAAAGTTGGAGACATCTCTTACAAGCAACTTAACAGCACATCTAAAAGCCCTAGAATAAAAAGAAGCATACATACTCAAGAGGTGTACATGATTAGAAATAATCAAACCCAGAGGTAAAAATCAATGAATTAAAAACAAAGGAAACATTTCAAAGAAATAATGAGACCAAGAGCTGGTTCTTTGAGAAAATCAACAAGATAGACAAACCTTTAGACAAACTGACTAAAAGGCAGAGAGAAACTACCCAAATCAGCCAAATCAGAAATGAAAAGGGGACATAATGACAGATACTGAGAAAATCCAAACAATCACTAGGTCTTACTACAAAAGCCTATAGGCCACAAAATTTGAAAGTCTAAATGAAATGGACAATTTTCTTGATAGCTTCCATTTATCAAAATAAAATCAATATCAGATAAATAGATTAAATAGTCCTATATCCCCCAAGGTAATAGAAGCAGTCATCAAAAGTCTCTATCTCGGTGAGTTTCCGGAGGATCCAAGATGGCTGCCACGAGAGAACACTGTGTCTGAGGAGTAGGAGAGCAGAAACAACACAGCGACCAGGAGACTGAACTCTGGGACCTAAAACGCCAGCATTGTGAGTGCCAGGTGAGCGGAACTCCTATGGTGAGAAAATCAAGTGGGAAAACCCTAGAGACACCCAGTTATTACCTGGAGAAATTTCCCTGTGACCAGCGGCGCACAGCTGTGATCTGGACAAGCGGCTGCGCTGGGCGCCCGCACCCGCCATTATAGACTGTCTCCCGGGCAGTCTCAGGAGCAACCAGGTGCCGTTTTCGCTGAACTGCGCCCTACGAGCGCACACTGCACCCGGGTTCTGCTTCGACCCACGGGTGTGCTGCGGATTCGGTCCGATCATCAGAACCAAACCAGACTGAGTGGATTGGGGGACCATTTTGACCAGTCCGCACATTGATGGGGCGCAAGCCGAACGCCCCGCCAGCAAAATCTCAGTCAGTGTGTGAGTCCGCCCCCGGATCTGGGAGGATCCCGAGTCCTGCACCAACCCACGGGTATGCGGCGGGCGCGAACCAATCTTGGGAATCACCACAGACTGAGTGGAGTGGGGGACCATTCTGACCAGTCCACACACTGCGGGGGCGCGGGCCAAACGCTTCCGCCAGCAAAAACTCAGTCAGTGTGTGAGTCGGCCAGCAGCAAAAACTCAGTCAGTGTGTGAGTCCACCGGCAGATCTGGGAAGAACCCGAGTTCTGTCGCAACCCACGGCTGAGAGGATCCTGGGACCATCTTGACCAGACCGCACACTGAGGGCAAAA
>JAQQSO010007038.1:0-10900 GCA_028658305.1 Pachyuromys duprasi | reverse complement strand
CTCCCAAGTGGTAGGATTCAATACAGCTATATTATAAATTAGAAGCATGTAATGTTTGAGGATGAAATTTTCTTGTTTTCTTTTTTAATCAAGGTCTCACTTTGTAGCCCTGGCTAGTCTGAACTTGCTATGTAGATCAGGCTGTCCTTGAACTCACAGAAGTCACCTGCCCGACTCCCAAGTAATGGGATTATAGGTATGTATTACCATGCCAGGTTTAGGAATAAACTTTGTATTGTATATTCCTGTCACAAAATAAGAAGGGGGGAGAGTAGAATATTGCAGTTTTTCTTTGGTTTGTTTGTTTTTTACAATTTTATGGCTAGAAAAATTAAAAAAGAACACATGTATCAGTAAACACCTATAACACACAACAATATTTCCATCTGAAAGAATCCAGAAAATAAGTCTGCACTAGAAGTCATGCAGTAAGTTTACTCTAGATGAGTCAGATGTGTTTAAAATCATTATCTAATTCCTTAGTAGACCTTAGAGTTTAGTTCTAGTATTATAACTCTCGAGATACTTGCATCAAAATCCCACATTTCAGGATTTATAAATAAAATTGGTACCGATTATTTTTTAAATTGCTGCCAAAAATTATTTTTAAAAACTATCTGCCAATACTTGCTTCTTAATTTTAAGCGTTATTCTGATCATGACTACACATTACAAAAGTCCATTTACTTTACCTATAGTGGGTGTAAATTGTTTGATAATGGTTCTCTAGCTCCTCAATAATCTATCTGTCCCTAAACCTGCAAAATTACCAAAGTACAGAAAACTTAAAAGATAGAAAAGTTGAAAAGGCAGAGACCTCAGGTAATTCCTGTTTGACATTTTATTTAGCAGCACAGTAATTAAAAAAACAAAACAAAACAAAAAACCTCCCCCCCCCCAAAAAAAAACAAAACCGAATACAGTAGTGGTTCCTACTTGAACTAGAGTAACAGTTAGTGGCCCTACGATGCTCTTTGACTCTTTGGTAGACACAACCCTATCCTAATTAAAATGTTGTATGACAGAAATTTAATAGTAATAAAAATGTTCCAAAATACGTATTTTTATATACCTGTTGTCCAAGGATCTTAAGGCTACAAATCAGTAGCTAAGGTACAAAAAAAATGAAGTGTGTATTATAGAATAACACTTTTGAGTTAAGGCTGCTTCTACCATTGCTTCAATCATACAAAATAGAGCACGCTATCTTACTCAATGTCAAAAAACATATATTTAGGCATAGAATTATGTTAAAACCATAGTACTGTTTCTTACTGTGCTAAATCTTTATTGATTTACTTGAACTTTGATTTTCTGAAGACACTCTCAATAATCTGATCCATATTATATAATACTACGCAACTAAAAAATTATAAGATGTTAGATATTATTTTAAATAAGAAATCTATACTATCACAGAATCAATTCTTTTTGAAAAGTGAACTATGCACACCACATTCTTTGTGATCACAAGTTGAATTTATTAGGTGTATACCGAAAGAAAGATGCAATCAGAAGCCATGGATTTACTCTGTGTATGTGAAAAGTTAATGAATTTAATCAGACTCAAATCCTTAGTCTCATTAGCATCACACTCCAACCGAACCACGTTAGCCTCTCTAAATGGTTCAATAAGACAGTGAAAACTAAAGGACTAAGAAGAAAGAAAGGTTGTTTTTCCGAATCTTACGGTTTCAGAGATGATGGAGGTTTATGAAATTCCCACATCCTGAAAAACGACTTTTTACAAACCTCAGCTGTCAATCACAAAATTGCAGTGATCTCTAATCTGAGGATATAACAATCAATTAACAGAACCAGTGTTCATTCTGTGGAGTACATAGCTGTCTGGAATAATAGCTATATACAACAGAATTCAGTGAAAAGTAACGCTTAAACATTTCCATAGCAAGAAAGGATGCTGGGGAGGCTTCTCAGTAGTCACTGTTTAGGTGTTAAAGATGTACATTGGGATATGAAGAGGAAGTCAATCTATCTGTCTGGAAGCCTGGAAGCCTTATCAAAGACAAGACGATGGACGGGTCAGCACAAGTAGTATTAATCTGCAATTCCATCTAAAACAGGCACAATTCAAAATGTTAAGACATTCGAGAATTGAGTACACTGATGCTTCAAATGGTTATATTTAAAAACAAAAACCACTCCCGTATAGTTTGCTGGGATTTCATACTAACCATTAGAGGAGGTAGTGATGCAATGTGTTGGAACTTAAAGTACAATGTCAGCATTAACTGTAAACAATTCTGAAACATTGTATGGAACTTTTCAGAACACATTTAGTGACAAAGAATTAGATTTCATATAAAATTAGAATTAAAAAAGCAAAAAATAGAAATATTTAGTAAATTTACTCAAATGAAGTTTAAATGTTACAGAAATGAAAAATATTAGAACTCTATATACAATAAAAAGTGAATATAAATTAGCTAACTCCATGGACATTTCCAGTTTAACATTCATACAAATACATATTCACCTTTTTTCTTTATATAAGAATGACACATACAAACAACATGAAGATTCTGGCAAAAAGAAAATCAGAGATACTAAAAATTTATCAAGTTTAAAAAATGTTGTAGAACATATTTTAACAACATTCTACATGAGTGTAAACCCCTGATTTAATTCCATGATTTTTATCATGCCAGAAGCATGGTTGCTTTTAATTATTTAAAAAGATATATTTGTATTATAACACATTGGCTTATCAATAATTAAGGCATTTGTACATGGTATCAGTGTAGACAAAAAAATTTAATATTACTTACTATTATGTTTTAAATTTTCGAAGTCTTTCAATAGAAGAAAATAGCTGCACACATGTAAGTGTTTCTTCACAAAACACAATAAAAATTAATGATTGGTCTTTATAGTTCCTGGTAATAAGTCCTCTCTTGTTTTTGCATACAATAAATGATATTCTGATGCAGGAGTGAGTTAAAACCCAGCAGTTCTTAAACAATACTACCAAATGGCCATATAAACTCTGCACGCAGCATAGGCGAACAATCTTCATAGTGCACTTTCACCTCATTGAAGTTGAAGCTGCTCCTTCTGGATATTTCCACTTCAATGTGAAGTAGATTGTTAGGATTTCATTAGTGGTTTCATTATGTGGCTTTTTAAAAGACAAATTGGTTTTACTTCTTCCACAGTTCACAGGTCTCAGAAGAGACCTACTTTTGGAAATCATATAATCCAGCGGTGTCTGAATAATCAAATATTCTTTAGAAGATGAACTCTCTCACTGCAGCTGTAATAAATAAGCATCTACATCCTTAAAGGATGAAACAAACATTCCATTAGTTAATAAAGCAAATATAAACACACACAACCTGATTTCTTTCTCTTTTAAAATAGTATACAACTTTCTTTAAAACTTATTAATTTTTATTTTATGTACATTAGTGTTCTCCCTGCATGTGTGAAAAAGTTGGATTCCATGGAATAGGAGTTATAAGACATTGCCATTTGTATGCTAGGGACCACTAGAAGAACAGCCAGTGTGCTTAATCATTAAGCCATCCTCCAGCCCTTACATGATCCAATTTCTTTTCTGCGTTTGTTTCTCTTTTTCCTCTGATACAGAGAGCTTTATTCAAGGGGGAGGATAAGAAGGAGGGAAGGGTACAAGCAGCAGACAGATGGATGGACACAGCCAAAGCCATGGAGCAGAGAGAGACAGAGACAGGCACAGTGTGCAAGAGACAGCCTGCTTCTGTTCCTTAATTTGCCTTTTGAAACCTTAAAAAAAAGTCTCAGTCACAATTTTTATCTGCCTTTGTTTATCACAAGGTCTAGCACATACTACATATCCAATAATGTTGAGCAAATAGTACGTGAACGTTTGATTCCTATGCTCAAACAACACTGCTTTGTAGTTAACATCTGCAGAAATTCAGTAAGTGCTATATAAATCAAAGCCTGAAGCACAGTTGGACGATATCATCTCCTCCCCGCCCCCAAACAGTGTTTCTCTGTGTGGCCTTCGCTGTCCTGGACTTGATTTGTAGACCACGCTGGCCTTGAACTTAAGAGATCTGCCTGCCTCTGCCTTCCCAAGTGCTGGGATTAAAGGTGTGTGTTACCACGCCAGGCTCATCTTTCTTATTTCTAAAAACAATTTTTTTTTATTTTATGTGTATGAATGTTGTCTGCTTGTATGTAGGTATAGTACCAAAATAAGCCAGAAGAGAACATTAAATCCCTTGGAACTGAAGTTACAGAGAGTTCTGAACTGCAATGTGTGTGCTAGAAAGAGAACCAAGGTCCTTTGTAAGAACAGTACTTGCTCTTAACTACTGAACCACCTCTCCAGATCCATACCTCACACCCCAAATCATCTGTGCTGATTTTTAACCTGGAAGGAAAAATAAAAAGGTGTACAGAAATACTCAAAGACTGCTGTTCGAGGAAGCCATTGTCTTCAGTGATGTAGCCACTTATTCATGACCCAGTAGTTAGCTTATAAAATAAAACAACAAGGTAAAATGATATAAAAGTGAGCTGGAAGGTAGTGGTGCATGCCTTTAATCCCAGCACTCGGGAGGCAGAGACAGGCAGCTCTTTGTGAGTTCCAGGACAGCCACAGCTACACAGAGAAACACTATCTCAAGCCAACCAACCAACCAAACAAATATATAAAAGTAGAACAGGGACTTGGGAGAGGAAGGGTGACTGGAGGTGGCTGAAGGATAACATCAGTGTGACCAGAATAGACTATACACATGTATGGAACTGTCAAAGAAAACATTTATTTTTAAAATGATGTTTTGGGGGCAGATATCATAGTAAAGATTTGATTTTATTATAGACTTTACATTAATACTTTAATTACCTGACAATTTTCACTATCACCATAGCATATTAAGGTTATATTTATAAGAAAGCTTTTCCTTTGTTATAAAAAGAGACTGTAAGTCAGCCAGGCTTAGTATCACATTCCTCTGATCTCAGCGCTTAGTAAGCTGAGGCAAGAGGATGTTGACTTCAACACCAGTATGGGCTTCATGGTGAGTTAAGGATAGCCCTAACCACATAGACCTTGCCTCAATAACCATAACATTAAAAAACAAAATAAAGCAAAATTCTAAGGAAACAATGTTTTTCAGAGCTACTAAGGTCTTCACAGTAACATGTTATGTATACTTTAAAAAAACAAACAACTTCAGAAAATAGAATTCTGCTTATAAGACTTTAATAATTAAAGAGTCTGAAGGATATTAGAGACAATAAATTTGAGCAAAGCACAACTCTACACAAAAGATAAAAGAATAACTTACTGGGTCAATAATCAAAGTAAAAGCAGTAAATCATAAAAGAATTCTTGCCAGGCACGATGATATACACTCTTACTCCCAGCAGTTGGGAGACAGAAACGGGCAGATTTGAGGCTAGCCAGGGCTACACAGTAAAATCACCTGAGCAGGGTAGAGGGGTGGGGAGGAAGGCAGACAGAGAGGTGAGGTGGGGAGGAAGGGGATGCAGTTGGGGGTGAGTGGGGAAAGCTTCTGAGTACAATCACATATACTGACACACACAATGCTTGATCTCATTTATTCCTTTTTATATAGGTATTCAAAAAAATTTTCATGACCCAGTGATAAATATTTCCTTAATGCATACAATGCTTTTATTTCCTGGTTAATAGCTATTCATGACAGAATGTTTCTTACCACTAATTCTGCAATTATAATTATCAGTATCCTCTAGAAACTTAAATATTAAAATCCAAACTAGCGGTAGGAGCCTGCAACAGAGGGCCTCTGAAAGGCTTTGTCCTGCAGACTATCAAAGCAGATGCTGAGACTTATGGCTGTTGGGCAGAGTACATGGAATCTTATGAAAGATGTGGGAAATAGTAAGATCTGGAGAGGACGGGAGTTCCACAAGGAGAGCAACAGAACCCAAAATATCTGAGCACAGGGGTCTTTCCTGAGATTGATACTCCAACTAAGTACCATGCATGGAGAAAAACCTAGAACCCCTGCACAGATGTAGCCCATGACAGTTCAGCGTCCACATGGGTTCCATAGTAATGGGAACAGGGACTGTCTCTGACAGGAACTGATTGGCCTGCTCTTTGATCACCTCCCCCTGAGGTGGGAGCAGCCTTACCAGGCCACAGAGGAAGATAATGCAGCCACTCCTGATGAGACCTAATAGACTAGGATCAGAAGGAAGAAAAAGAAGACCTCCCTTATCAGTGGACTTTTTTTTTTTTCTGGTGTCATGGTTTATTTTTCTTATACATTTTTTTTGTTGTTGTTATCAATCACAGGTTAGGTACATTGCATCCCATGCATAGCCCCCTCCCTCATTCCCTTCCACCCTCCCCAACCCTCCCTCATCTCCTCCCCGCCCCCTCCAAGTCCACCAACAGGAGAGGACCTCCTCCCCTTCCATCCAACCCCAGCTCATCCTGTCTCCTCAGGGCTGGCTGCAATATCCTCCACTGGGATCTAGCCAGTCTGTCACTCCCTGGCTTGTATGGGGGAGGGTCAAAGAGTGGACTTTGAGAAGGACAAAGAAGGAAGGCTTTGGGAGGGGAGGAGGGAGGCGCTACAGAGGGGACTACAAAGTGAATAAAGTGTAATTAATAAAAAAAAAAAACAACAAAAAAACAAAGAAGCAACAACAACAAATCCAAACTAGCAATGTACCTTTTCCCATAAGAGACAAGCATATCAATACAAAGCAATATTAAAGTCATGCATAACTTTTAAATTACAATATAGATTACCTTAGCTATATTACCAGTATATCCTGGAACCAAAGTAAGATGATTTTCCTGTTCCCATAATCTATTCAGCTGTTGCTTTAAAATCTTAATATTTCTAAGAGGAAAAAGAAAAGAACAAAAAGTGAGAAAGCAAATAGTAAGATACAGATTTGCTTTTAATTTACATCAGTAAAAAAACCATACACTAACTACAGTTAAGCAACTTCTTAAAATAGTACATGCTAGGCACAAAAATTCACAGATATTTAGTTGTCAAAGTAGATGAGACAACAAGCAGGCATTTATAGCACGTGGACAACTTTCTTGGGTATGATGCTGAAAATTCTGAGAGTCTACAAAGATTATGGAACTTGCCAGCTAGTTAGGGAAAGAGTGTATGTTATTCTTTGTTTCTCCTCTTCCTTTTTTTTTTTTTTAAATTAAACACAGAGTTTTGCTATCTAGGCTAGGCTAGCCTCACACTTGTGTTCTTCCTGCCTTGGGCTTCCCAGTGCTGAAATTATAGGTGTGTTCCACCATGCCTGGCTTGAGTCCAGTTCATTTGGAAGAATTCTTACATATTTTCAAGCTAAGGCAATATTCAAATCACGATGATTGTAACAATTTTCAGAGACCAGGCAGGATATTCTCATTCCTTACTGCACCAAGGGCAACACCTTTCTTCCCCCTTGTCGGTATAGTGATGTGAAAGAGAAACCACTGTGTGTTTTCCTTCTTGGGGGAAGGGCTGACATGAGTGCTGTCTTCTACTCAGCACTGAGGAAGACTGTGAGTTTGAAGATGGCTGTGGCTACACAGTGACACTGTCACAAAATAAAAGGTTCTGGCAGAAGAGATAGTTATGGGGCTCTACATGGTTTTCATGAATAAAAAGTACCTCAGTTTAGTATTTCTCTGAAAGTGAAGAGAACAAAATTACAGAATGATCATGGAATAAACTCACTACTTTGATTAACTATGATACTTTTCCATAGAAATTTCAGCACAAATTACCTTTAAAGCTATACTTACCCATCACTTATAATTTCTGATTTAGATGAGAGTTCTGACCACCACCTTTTTATTACTGCTTGAAGCCAGTTTAAGCCAACAATTACATATCTGAAAATGAAACATTGAAGTGTTTTCAAATAAACCTTTAAAAATAATTGATACTCAAGCTGGGCGCGGTAGTGCACACCTGTAACCCAGGCACTCAGGGAGACAGAGGCAGTCCAATCTCCGTGACTTTGAGGCCAGCCTGGTCTACAAAGCGAGTCTAGGACAGCCAGGGTTACACAGAGAAACCCTTTTCTTGAAAAACTAAAATCAAACCAAACCAAACCAAACCAAACAAAAAATACAAAATTCCCAAAAAAACCAAAAACAACGACAAAACAATCCTACTCCCCACCTAAAAGCTCCACATACATATACCAATCACTACCTTTAAGAAAAATATATTATAAAAAAGAGAAAAATATATTTCATTACTTTTATGGTCTACTTCACAGAGCCATAGACATTACATAGCTGTTTTTAGATGCTTTTGAAATTGTTCTTTAATGTTTATATTCCTTTCCTAATCATAGTATAAACTCCTTGGAAATAAGGCTGGAGAGATGGCTCAGAGGGTAAACACACCTGACACCAAACCTAACAACTGGAGTTTATCCATGGAATTCACATGGTAGAAGGGGAGAAACAACGCCTACAAGTTGTCCTCTGACCCCCACTGTCACAATAAATAAAATATTGATTAGATTTTTTAATTTAAAAAAGGTATCACATATATCCCGTTATATAGCCCAGTCTCCTACCTTGTACTCACAAAACACAAAATTGAAAATGCTGACAGAGAAAAAGGATATTTAGAACAGCACTCACTCTTCAAACTTGCTTTGAAGTAAAGACTTTACTAGAGGAAGTAAGTCTACACAGCAGCCAAGGGAGATATACTGCTTTTCTTCCTGTAAACTAAAAGAAATTCTGAGTTAGAAAATAGGAAATGCTTACAATTTTTCTTTAAAGCTTATTTTTTTTCTGGAAAAAAAATGTTTTTACCTATTGGTTAGAACAGGAAGGCAATCTACCACAACTCCAAGGTCTTCTATCCTGCGAGTACACGACAGACACCATTGATTAGAGAGCCAGAGCCAAGGTCCTTACTTAACATTCATATTACAATCTCCTCCTTTGGAGGCATTCAATATTTAACAAATAACGTCAGCGCTTATCATGAGTCAAGTACTAGGATAAAGGGGAAAACAGAGACAAGAGTTACTATCCAGTGTCAGAAGGTGACAGTGCATGAGAGACAAACAAAATACATGAGAGCAGGGAGCTGATAGTAAATGCTACAAAGGAACAGAAACCAGGAAAAAAATGGGAAAGGATGCTTTAAGGAAACTCAATGAAGCATCAGTAAGGGAGTATTTGAGAGACTTAAGTACAATGAGGAGGGTGATGCTTAAAATTCTCAAAGGGGATTTTCTTTTTTCAAATAGTAGGTTTTCCACACTTAGTTTTATAGATAAGAATCATGACCAGAAAAAGTAATGGCCTTGTTCAATCTGATAAAATAGTTTTCTGTATCCACAGTATAAATTGGTAATGAGGATAATTTAAATTATACTGTCTCTATGGATACTAAATACAATTGTTTAAATTATAACCAATAAAAAATTTTTAAAGTCACTATTTTATCTCATTAAAAATTATTCATATTAAACAAAGACCAAAGAGTCACACTCACCTCACTAAATAAGCAACAAGTTCACTTATACTTCTCTTTCTCCAGAAAGTCAAAGCTACATTCAATCTCAAATTCCTGCTGAATAGAACTTGAGCCATTGTCTCGTGGTCCTGAGAAACCTGAAAGGCAATCATCTAACTTGTTAAAAACCACACTGAAACATGACACACCTTTTTTTTTTTTTAATGAAAACAGCCTGGTAGACACAGTTTTAAATTATGCAAAGGTAACTCCTTATATTGGCCCTCAAAAAGAAATACTGCAATTTGCAGTTGAATACAGAGAATGAATGATGTGAACAAATTCAGGACCTTTTTTCTCCTCTCTCCTTGTTATCATTTTTTCAAAAATCTCAGTAATTAATATAATAAGTTATTTCTAGCTGACCTATAAACTCAAGACCTAACTTTATGCATATGGATACAGAGAAAAGGTAAGCATACAGGATAGGAATTATCAGATGAACAGCAGGAGAAAGCAAGTACAAACTTGATATCTGTTTACACTTATTGTAATCCTGTTACAATTATTATAAATGTATCTAAATGTATGTTTAAATAAGGTGATGCATTCCTGTTATGAAAACTTTACTTCAAACCTACTTAACACAACAAGTGAATACTTTACTGGCAAAAGTATCTCACATCATTCTCCAGAAGCAATCACAGCTACTAAACTGAAATGTGTTTTCTTAAATCATGCTTTAGACAATGACAAATGGGTACATATAGTAACATCAAAAAGTTAAAAATTGTATTTTAATTTTTTTGTTTTGTTTTTCAAGACAGGGTTTCGCTGTGTAGCCTTAGCTGTCCTGGACTAGCTTTGCAGATCAGGCTGGCATCGAACTTAGTGATGTGCCTATCTCTGTCTTCCTGAGTGCTCGGATTAAGGGTGTGGGCCATCATATCCAGCTTAAAAATTCTATTTAAAAACAAAAACAAAAACATTCCTTTTGCCAATACAGGACCATATGAATCTGGATATTTTCAATGCTAAAATACATATTGACTTCATTTAACAGAAAACTAATAGCATATTTTTCAGTCTTTACACACCAACATTTATTCAGATTATTTCTAGTTTTTCTATTAAAACTGTTTCTGTGAACATAATGATGTGTGTAAACATATGAATTTGTACAATTACTTTCCTTAGGGTTAATTTTGTAGTTAGAAGTAGAAGCAGGTTTGTTGAGTAAGATTCCCCACTGGGCAATTCTAAGAACGCAGAAAAACTGACTAGATAACAGGCTTCAGTGATCTACGTCTAAGGTATAATGTCTTTTTCTTCCCTTCCTTTAAATTTCTCCTTACCAACTTGTCATTTTGGATATTTACTGAAGCCTATCAGGTATTCCATTCTATGTTAGATGTTGTTAATTTAGAGGTGGGGTGGGAGGG
>JAQQSO010007037.1:0-10901 GCA_028658305.1 Pachyuromys duprasi | reverse complement strand
GCTTGCTTGGCTGCTGCGCTGCCGATTCCCTCACCCACAGTCCCTGGCTGACCTGCAAACTTCCTCAGTGGGTGGCGCTCCTTGAGCTTCCTGGCGAAGTCGGGGTCCGCAAAGACCTTCCTGCCCATGTCAGTCAGCACCACAGTGGGGTTTACGGAGTTCACCCGGATCTGGGGCCACAAGCCTCGGCTGGTGTCACGGTCGGTGGCCCAGCCCTGCCTGCCCAGCTCAGGACTCACCCCAGGGCGGAGCTCGCTTCCTCTGCCCAGCTGCCTACTCAGGACTAGGTGATAAGATTCTTTTCTGCTCTCCATGGGCATCGCTTGCAGGTGGTGTCCCTATACACAAGCTTGGAAAACACTCATACACATCAAATAAATAATAGCCAGGTGTGGTGGCACATTTGTTTAATCCCAGCCCTAGGGAGGCAGGAGCAGGCAGATCTCTGTGTGTTCAGGGCTATCCTGGTTCACACACAGAGACCTCGTTTTAAAAAAACTAAAATAATTAAAACCATGCCTATATCCTTCTGTGATTCAGAGTCCTAAATGGTCCCCAAAGTGCATGTGACTGTGAGGATGGGTTCTAAAGCTAGAAGGGCTGGAGTCTGACGTGGTCTCTGACCCATAGCATAGAGCTCAGGCAGCTATAAAGCACATGACAGCTCCCCCGAGGGTGGGCAACAGTCTCCAGGGGAAGAGGCTGGGACATTTGGGTGAGTTCTGCCTCTACAGACTGCAGAAAGGTCACCAGGCCAAAATCCACTCCCAGCCTCCTGGGCAGGAAAACAGCTATTTCATCTCCTCCATGGAGAACAGGCTTCTGTGTGTTTAGCATTTCGGCTTCCCTAATGATCTGTGGGCTCAAGGACCTTTGTGCCCCCAACACTGAGACACCTCTGCAGCCTCTTCACCATATCTCTGTAAGGTTCGCTTTTATTTATGTGTGTGTGCAGGTTTCCACAGGAGCCAGAAGAGGCGTGAAATCCCTTGGAGCTGGAGAAGGAGGTGTTCTGGAGCGTGCCCTGTGTGGGATCTGAACTTGGGTCCTCTGATAGAGTAGTAAATGCTCTTAACTGCTGTGCCATCTCTCCCATAGGGTCGAAGGTTTGAATGTTGGGTCCCCAGTCATGGGACTGTTTGGGAAGGATTAGGAGGTGTGGCCTTGTTGAAGGAGGTGTACCCTTGAGGTGAGTTTTAAGGTTTTTAAAGCCCATGACAAGCCCAGCGTCTCTCTCCACCTGCTGCTTGTGGGATAAGGGTGCAAAGTCCTCAGTAACTGTTCCAGTGCCGTGCCAACTGCTTTCCACCATGATGGTCATGGACCCTCTGGAACCACAGGGAACCAAATAAAATGTTTTCTTCTCTAAGAGTTGCCTTGCTCATGGGGTCTCTTCACAGCAATAGAATACTAAGATACCCTCCATCTTAATTTTTGAGACAGGCTCTCTCAATGAACCTGGAACTTTCCTGTAAAAGGAACTTTTATTCTCCTGATGTAATTGTCCTCTCCAAGGCTTACTGCCTTCCTCTGCTAACCTAGGCCTAGTCCTGGAAGCTTCTAGTCTCCATACACTCTAACTTAGGTCTAGAATGTGCTCAGCCTCCAAGACTTACTGCTGAATAAACTCACCCTTTCTAGCTCTTTCTGAACTCTGGATGGCTGGTTCAACTCAGCTGTTCTAGCTCAAACTGCTCTCCACACTGACTGATTCCATCTGGCTTCTCTCAGTTTCTGACTGAATTGCTCTGCTTGGCTTCAAGCTAATTCTAGCAATCTGTTCTAGTCTTCTGGCTCCTTCCCATTCTCTGGCTCATTCTGTCTTTACCTGTGTCTAGCTTGTTCTCTCTCTTCAACCTGTTTCTGTAAATCTCTCCCGGCAAAACTGCCTCCGAATTCCGAACTGAACAGCCACAAACTCAGTTCCACTGTACTACGTACGTCTCAGCTGGCTCAGCTGAACTGCCTGAACAGAACTGACCAGGACTCAGAGCCTCTGTCTCCTGAGTACTTCATTAAAGGTCCAACACACCACACCTGGACCTAAGCTTTTCCCTACCCAAAACTTGCTCTGTATCAGGCTGGCCTTGAACTCAGATCTGCTTGCCTCTGTCTCCTGGGATTAAAGGAGTGTCTGTATTCCAGCAGGATCGCACAGACCTAGAAGGTCTTTGGCTGTGATCTCTTTCCAGAGCAGCCATGCTCTGAAATAAAGTTCCTCTACACTTTTCATTTCAGCTGTACTAGCGAGCTGTCAGCGAGCCCCCAGGCTCTTCCTGTCTCTGCCTTCCCAGAGTTCAGGTCACAGACATGGGCTGTCTCCTGACACGGATGCCGGGACTCCAAACTGAAACAACACTCTCTCCTCTGTGCCATCTCCCCAGCCACCTTTTTGGATTCTCTAGGACACACTGAGAAAAGCCATTCCTTTCCCCAGGGATCCCTACTGTTTTGATTAGCTCCCAGTTGCTCTTGCAAACTTAGTGGAAAGGAAGGACCCAGAAGCTCCAGGTATGTGGCTGGCTCTTCCCTCAGAGCTGTGTGAGGCTCAGAGGCCATAGAGCCTTCCAGGGCTCCTGGGACACTGCTTCTGATTCAGAAAGCAAACTTCTATAAAGTCTTGGTGTCTCTCTCCGGCTACTGGCATGGACTCGTATCTGATTTTCAGTTATGATTGCAGACTTTCAAGGCAGTAATTATCTGCTTTGATTCAGTCACTCGTGCAGCTTGGATATTCTGGGAAGAGACTGTAACCATCCAGACTCAAGTCCCTGACAGTCTGGCCAGCTGTGGCAGATCGCAGTAGGAAGAAGATGAAGAAGATGGAAGGGTAGCTGCTGCGTACCTCAAGGGCGGGGTGGGGGCTCCAGCCAGACAGCAGGGGGAGCCACGAGCATTGACCACCTGAGAAAGGTGTGTCCTGGAAGCTTGCAAGGGTATGTCTGTCATCTTTGATGGCCTCTTTCTACCTGCTAACCAGTCTTTTGAGCATCTCAGAAGCCCTGACCCTCCTGTGTCCTGCCTCCCACTACAGGGCTAAAAGGGACCTCAGCCCTACAGGAGAGAGTTTAGCCAGGCTAATGATAGATAGAGAGGTCTACAGCTCAGGACTCACTGTGGCTGAGCCTGAGCCTGGACTCTCCACCTGGCCTCAGCACAGCCCCCACCCTGAAGGGAGGGCAAGACTACTGGTGTGTGCGTCAGTAGTGGGCCGGACTGTGCACATCGCCAAGACCGCTGCTTAATCTGTGCTAAGCTGCCCTCCCTGGGGCCCAGGCATATGGCCCTTTAACCCAAGCACTTGGGAGGCAGAGGCAGCTGGATCTATCTGAGTTTGGGGCCAGCCTGGTCTAGGACCGCCAGGGCTACACAGAGAGACCCTGTCTCGGAAACAACAACAACAACAACAAATTTCCTTCCCTGGAAAGTGATCTACGACCCATACCCCTCCTCCTAAGGTCCTAACTAACAAGCAGAGTTCACTGTGGGCTTACAGTACAATGCACAATGGTTGAGGGCCTGCACACAGGAGCTCAGGGCTTTGAAGCCCACTGGGAAGCCTGCACAGGGCACGGATGAGGGCTTTCCCTGGGGCTTAGGTGGAGCCCTCTGCCCTGACCCTTCCCCACCTATATCTTCTGGCCCCTTCTAACTGGAGCAGAATTGCTCCTGACAACTGGTCAGGAAGGGAGGGGCCCATGACCCTTCCCACCCTCCTTTTATGAGAGAAGGTAGACAGTAAATAGGCCGCTTGTGGTTATCTTGTGAGCTAGAACTCCTGACAATGGTGACAGGCTTGTAAGATAATCCAAAGTTTTACAGAGGGTGATGGGAAAATTGTACCATTTATCCTTCTAGAATTGTCTCTGAGAAGCAAGAAATTGGTAAGTTTTTTCTCTTCATTTTATTTTATACATTACCTATAATAGACATGATGAGAATATAATTAATATGTAATCACAAAAATTGAGATAACATGAATGAAAGTTAAATTTTGAATTGTGTTGGGGGCTGGGGCTGTAGCTGGGTGGTACCACACTTAGCTGGTACGCACAAGTGTGCCTGAGCACCTGGCAAGCACTGAGATCAGGGGGGTGACTCAAGGCACGTTGGATGGGGATGGAGGTCCGTGTTGAGTGAGGAACTGCTAGTTGGCCCCTTCCCTTTATTCTTGGATTATGTGAAAACTCACTTCACTCAAATGGTAGTGCAAATGTGCAGAGTGGAGAAAAATTGAGCTAGGCTGACACACCTGTGCTAAGCTGGCGTCACACTCAGGCCCAGCTCCCGGCATGGCGGGCACACGACAGCAGGGGGCGCTGCAGTGCAGAGCGCGAACCTCAGGCTCCGGCCGGTAAGAAGGGTGCAGCCCCACGCTCTCCAGCATCTGGGGCTGGGTCTCTGAAAGTCACTGGAGCTCTTTACTTTCTTCTTTGTGTGTGTGTTTTCCAGTCAGGGTTATCTCTGTTGAACCTTGAGTGTCCTAGACTGGCCTTGAACTCAGTGCGATTCTGCCTCTGCCTCCAAGTGCTGAGATTACCGGCGCGAGCCACCACTGCTCAGCTTATTTTCTCCTTTGTAAAGAAAAGTAGAATCCATGGCCGAGGGCCTGCTGAGTTGTTTGTGTGCGTGCTTCCTAGCAACGATGGCTGAAAGCCAATCTTCTTTCTAGTGGTCACACCTGAGTTGTGTACAGTCCCGTAGCGCCCCCACATTCCCCCCCGAGACGCAGTGGCTTGAGATCACAGGGAAAAAAGAAAGAAGCACCAGGTGCGGGGAAGGCAGGGGCACACTGGGATCTCAGCGTCAGGGCCTCCGATGGTCAAACCCGCTGGGGAACCCCAAAGCTGGTTAGTCTCGGTATGTCAAGGCATGGCGGCTGTTTGGCTGGGTTTTTGTTGTTGTTTTCCGAGAGAGGGTCTCTCTCTGTGTAGCCCTGGCTGTCCTGGACTCACCCTGTAGACCAGGCTGGTCTTGAACTCACAGAGTGCTGGGCTTAAAGGTGTGTGCCACCCCTGCCTGGTGGGCTGACGGGGAGCTAAGGAGTGTCAGGGTGACGAGAAGTAGGCGGCTTACTTGCCTGAAGACCAGAGCACTCTCCCTAGAGCCCGCACGGTGGGAGCAAAGGTCAACTTCTGCACCGTGTTCTCTGACACCTTCACGTGTCCACCCAGGCACATGGCGCTCGTATGCATACATTCGAGTGTGCGCACAATTAACTGATGATTAACTAATGTAAAAATAGTAAAGGCAAAAGATAAAATGACAGTAATTCTTGTATTTGTTATGTAATTGGATTTGTGTGTTCACATGTATGTGTGCATGCTCTGTGTACATAGGTGGGCATGCATGTGTGCAGACCTGAAGAGGCCAGCCTCAGGTATTGCTCCTCCGGGGTTGTTTGCCTGTGTTTTGGGACAGGGTCTCTCGAGGGAACAGGGGCTCACGCCTCAGCTAGGCTAGTTACCCAGCTAACTTGGGGACTTTCCTGTCTGCCTCCCCACAACTGGGATTGCAAGCTTGTAGCATTACATTGGGTTTTCCACATGGGTTCTGGGGGCCAGACTGGAAAAGGCAAACACTTTACACAGTGATACATCTCCCAGGCAAGTGTCTATTTGTGTGCACAGAGCCAGTACACATGGACTTAGAATAGAAACAGGGCCTCACAATGCTACCGAGCACCTTACCACTGAACTATACCCAAGCTGTTAATTTTTTAAACTTTTTATTATTATTATTATTATTAATATTATTTATTACAAGTTATTTACTTTGTGTCTGCCTGTGCCCCCCCTCTTGTCTCCTCCCAATCCCACCCTCCCTCCCTCTTCTCTTCCCATGCCCCTCCCCAAGTCCACTGATAGGGGAGGTCTTCCTCCCCTTCCCTCTGACTCTAGCCTATCAGATCTCGTCAGGACTGGCTGCATCATCTTCCTCTGTGGCCTAGTGGGAGGCGATCAAAGAGCAGGCGGAGACAGCCCCTGCCCCTTACTAGGACATCCCCATGGAGACTGAGCTGCCCATGGGCTACATCTGAGCAGGGGTCCTCAGATGTAGGTCCTCTCCACACATGGTCCGTGGCTGATTCATCAGTCTCTGCAGGCAAGCTGTTAAAATTTAAATGTATTTATAACAAATGTTAAAAGAGAAACGTCCATGATGAGGTCTTACTGCTAAATTGAACCCAACATTCAGTGAAAGACACGTGACTTGCACGAATTTTGCCAAAGCCGAGAGTCCTCTCCTGGGCCCACAAGGTGGCTGTATGTAGCACGAGAGTCTGGCATATTTCTATTTGTCTTGTGTCTTTCTCCTTTAAACAAAACTTTGACAGTGCAGTGTGCCAAATCATTCAAAAGCCCCTAGACCCAAAGTCACCAGGGATTCCAGGAGCAACAGGAATGATAACATCCATAACGGGTACAGAAATGCCCCCAAGTGTTAGTGAGTTGACAGGCTCTCTCAGGCGAGCTTGCACCTCAGAGTCTGAAGTCAGTCAATGGGAGTTAACTCTTCCACTCCTCTTCTAGAACCAGGATTAGTACATGATCAGCTGACCCCAGCTTGGCCAGGTCCCTGCACACATGACATACCAGTCTGCTCTGCACAGCCGTTGTGGTACCCGCACACGTGACTCACCAGTCTACTCTGCACGGCTGTTGTGGTACCCACAAATGTCCGAGCACAAAGCCACCCTCCATATTTGAGCTCCTTTAAATGGAGTCACCCGGGGCAAGACACAGCCCAAAGCCCGTGTCTCCCACAATATGCAGTAACTGAGGACAGCTCAGCCGTGTCTAGGGCAGCAGCACAGAGGAGCAGATGTCTCAAGGGCCTGATAGGGCTAAGGACAGAACCAGCTTTAGAAACCCCTGAGGGAAGGGCTGCCTCTCCCTGCGAGTTGTGGGAACTGTGTTACGGAGCAAGCAGAGAGATGACAACACAGTGACTGAGCCCACAGAGGAGACAGTCCCCTCGAGAACATGGGGACCCACCAGCAAGGCCTAGGCTCTGGTTCACAGGCGCCTGCAGGTGGGTGTGTCCCTCTCTATCCTACCCTGCAGACACGGAAGGTCAAAGACTCCTGTTTCCCTGGGGACAAGGTTAGGAGTGGGGACATCTCTGGGACAGCCAGTTTGACAACCCTTCCTTCTGCACCCTGGCACCGCCTGCCTCTTCAGCTCTGCTGTCTTCTTTTACCCATTCTTCTCTCATGCAATGCATCCCAACCACAGCTTCACCTGCCCCACTTAATCCAAGGAGTGTCTTGGCGGACTTTTTCCAGTGCTATCTCCTTACATAAGCCTCTCTGCCAGGTCCCGCACTGCCCAACCCAGAAGGGCTTAGATTTTGGGAAGGTTCAAGTTTAGGAAGTTCTTTGTTCATTTCCATGAGTCATGAGTTCTTGTATAACCTCATTATATAATGTGGGGGGAGCTGGGGGCGGCAAGAGGCAACTGGACCAGTAGCTATCCTGTGGAGGGGCAGCCAGACAATTTACCCATTAATGTACAGGCAAAAGAAACACCTTGCTGCCCTTCCCAGGGCAGGTGCCTCTGCCCTGCTTCTACGTGCTGTCCTACACAAGGATTCCTCGGCTGGTTAAGCTCCCGTCCCTGGGTGCAAATCTGCTGTAGCTGACAAGGAGGGGACCACCCATAGACCAGAGTGGAGATGACTGCAGGTGGCCAGCAAGCAGAAGCGGCTGAAAGCCCATTCTTGAATTTGTCTTTTCTTTTCTGTTTGTTCATTTGTTGTGAGGTTGTTGCTTTGAGACCCAGGATCTTTTGCAACCCGGGATGGCCTGGAACTCACCTTACAGATTAGGCTGGCTTTTAACTGGTATCTGCTCACCTCTGACTTCCAAGAGCCATGCTCAGCTCTGATTTTGCATCTCCACCTCCCCACCCCCCACACACTGTTCAGCTTGGTGAGTAAAGGGAACCTAGGATTTGGCTCCTTGTTTGGGTTGGCCTCCTCCTGTATGTCATACCCAGGACAAGGCTGGGACCTCTGCCCCAGCCCACACTGTGCTTTTCAAGGCCCTGAACCAGCAGGGATTCAGCCTGCCCCAACCCCCTCCCTTTCCCTCAAGTCCACTTGTCCCCAACCCTTAAGGGCAGCTCTGCACCAGCGTGGCCCACACCTGCCTGATGTATTTCCTTGTGAACCAGAGTCCAGTTTCAACTTGTTTTGTCAAGGGCTCTCTCTATGTCCCAAGAGCAGGAAAGTCAAATAAAAACTTCCTGCCACCGAGCTCCAAAGAAGGAATTTGAGAGGAGGCTCAGAAGCTTCTAGAAGGGTTTTGTCCAGCTCCAGCTGTGCCTCGTTCACGTGTTTAGGAGGGGTCACACCTGTACACACACATCACATGCAGAAGTTCCACAGACCCTGGGGCCTCCTGTGACAGATGTGCTTGCTTGCCTGCCTGCCTATAGCACACCACTAGGCCCCTCTCTGTCCCTCTCCATTACATATGCACACATACGGGTGTTCATAGTGACATGCAAGGGCATGCCTCTGCCTGGGTCGGGGTGTGCCCCTGAAGCCTCTCTCTAGGATGGCCCCAGGCTGGCCACTGTGGCCCCAGGCTGGTCAGGGCAGCCCCAGGTTGGCCAGGCCACATCCTAGCCTCCACAGCACCTTCATCCACAGAGGCCTGGCCAGGACATGAGGCCTGGTTAGCACGGGGGGAGGGAGGAGCTGACCTGCAGGAGTGACACAGTGCACGGTCAGCCTGAGCCGGCTCTGCACTGAGCAGCAAGGGACTCCCCAGACCTGCTCCCCTTGCAGGGGACATTCCGTTCACCCAAAGGCTCAGGCTCTGCAGTGACAGACAGCAGGGGGCAAGATGACAAATGAAGAGCACAAACAGGAACCAGCAGGGATCCAGCCTGCCCCAGCCACCTCTCTTTCCCTCAAGTCCACTTGTCCCCAACCCTTAAGGGCAGCTCTGCACCAGCGTGGCCCACACCTGCCTGTGGAGGGACACAGGTGGGCCACCAGGAAGCTCCTTGACTGCAGCCTTTTGTCATGTTCCTCACTGGACAGAGATGAGGACTCTGTGGTGGGGACATCACATTACAAATAGCTCTGGGTCTGTTCCCAAAGCATGCTCTCCCAGAACAAAGGAAACATGAGGATTTCACCTGGGCAAGCTTCAAATATCCACACAGGAAGGCACGTGTGAAGGTGGGCACACATCTGGACATGCTCAGTTTAAGGTCATCCATCCCATGTCTACAAGGAAGGATGGGCATGTTCCATGTCGCATTATAATGAGCCAAGTTTATCCCAGGATGCCTAAAAGACTAAGTCACAGGAGTCTCCGTGGGTGTGCAGCATTGAAAGTGTGGGAGTCTGAGTGGCTCTCAAGCTGTAGCAATCTGGAGCAAATGCTAGGCTCCCTGGGGTGCTCCAGATGGATGCCCACGCTGAGTCTATATCATGGAAATAAGATGTCACCAAGTGTATACAGAGTCTTGGTCTACTGAGATCTCAGAGAGCAGCTGTTGGCGTGGAGACAGGAGGGGAGGGCCCATACAGATGTGCCTGCGTCCTCCCCACTCCCCTCGGCCATGTCATGGTAAAAGACACCTAAAACACTGCAAGGAGATCAGAGTTTCCCACGTCTTTACTTTGGCTGTAGTCGAGGCAAGCTGTGCACTAGTGTGTTAGAAATTTACTGGTGAGCTTACATGACCAGACCCTTAGAATATTCCTCCTGGAGGATCACACCTGTCTGTCAGCTGTGAGAGAATCGTATGCTGATCGGCTTCCGTCAGCTTGACACAAAGCTAGATATATCTGGGAAGTGGGAATTTTAGAAAAGAACCTTTTTTGTGTACATTTGTGCACTACATGTGTGCCTGGTGCCTACGGAAGGCAGAAGAGAGCATCTCAATCGCTAGAACTGGAGTCACGGACAGTTGTGAGACATGTGGGAGCTAGGAAGTGAACCCAGGTCATCTACAAGAACAGCAAGTGCGGGCTGGAGAGATGGCTCCGTGGTTAAGAGCATGGCTGCTCTTCCAGAGGTCCTGAGTTCAATTCCCAGCAACCACAAGGCTCACAACCATCTATAATGAGATCTGGTGCCCTCTTCTACTGTTCAGGGTACATGCAGACAGAACACTACATACATAATAAATAAATAAATCTTAAAAAGAACAGCAAGTGCTCCTAACTGCTGAGCCCTGAAGAAGGAAGCGTAATTGATAAACCATTCATTCATCAGAGCAGCCTGTGGGATACTGCCTTGCTTAATAATTGATGTGAGAGGGCCTAGTCTATTTCAAGCAGCCTCTTCCCTGGGCAGGTCCTCGGCTGTATACACAGCAGCTTTCGCTGCCACACACCTTTAATCTTAGCAGTCACGAGGCAGAGGTAGTGGATCTCCGTGAGTCTGAGGCCCACTAGGTCCACATGGCAAGTTCCAGAACAGCCCAGGGCTATACAGAGAGACTCCATCTCAAATATATATCTAGCAGGTTGAGCAAGCCATGACAGATAACCAGTAAGCAGTCCTCCATGGCTGCTGCTTTGATTTCTCCCTCCAGTTCCTGCTCTGCTCCACCCCTGTGTGTGTGTGTGTGTGTCCTTCCTCCAGGGTTTCTCTGTGTCACCTTGGCTGTCCTGGACTCACTTTGTAGACCAGGCTGGCCTCAAACTCACAGAGATCCACCTGCCTCTGCCTCCAGAGTGCTGGGATTCCAGGCACCCATCACCACGCCCTGCTGTTCTGACTTCTCTTAATGATGGACTACAGCCATAAGATGAATAAACCCTTTCCTCCCCAAGTTACTTTTGATCACAGTGTTCATCACAGCAACAGAAAGCAAAGTAGAACAAATGGATTTTTATCTCAGAAACCATCGGTTGCCTTAGCTGGTCCAATC
>JAQQSO010007036.1:0-10902 GCA_028658305.1 Pachyuromys duprasi | reverse complement strand
CCCCTGAGGAGACAGGATAAGCTGGGGTTGGATGGAAGGGAAGGAGGTCCTCCCCTGTTGGTGGACTTGGAGGGGGCGGGGAAGAAGGAGATGAGGGAGGGAGTGGGAAGGTAGGAGGGAATGTGGGAGGGGGCTATGCCTGGGATTCAAAGTACCTAACCTGTGATTGAAATAAAAACAAATAAATTAAAAAAAAAAAGACCACAGTTGTTCCAGGTACTTCTAACTCATTCCTAGGAAGTGAGGTGTTCCCTCACATCATCTGAGGGCACATATGTATAGATTCTGAATGTATTGGATGATACTAATCTTCAACAACAGTGATGATCCGGAACCCAGTGCAGCTAAACTTTTTTCTTGCTTATTATGTTTCTTGCATATTTTTATAATTAAATTAAAAATTGTTTCTGACATCTACTATTCCACGTAGTATATTTCTAAATGACGTGCCAGCTGAGACCTCTGTTGTGCCCATACCTTCCCTGCGATAATGGGTTCTATTCTGAAACTCTGAGCCTAGATAATTTTTTCCCTTCCTTATGTTTTATTTTATTGGGTGCTTTATTACGGCAGCAAGAGAAGTCATTAATACAGTAAGAAGCTTCAAAAGTCAGGCTTTACTTTCTAACATTTGAAATAATGTTCAGTAATGAGTCATAAATTCATTAATAATTTCATAAAACCATGAAAACTAGCCCCCACCAAATAAAAAGTATAATGTACCTTCAATTTTCCATAAATTTTTGTGCATCTCATTGAATCCTGAAGACCACTGGTTTAACAAAAATTTTGTTTTTATTTTTTCATAAAACACAACAAATAAACAAACTAAATCAGTAATCTTAAGAACACCAGTCCAATCCAACTTACCTGAGATTGTCTGTCAGTCATTCAGGGGCTATGTTCCATAGATGGTGATTGGTGTCTTCATTCAGTTTGAAGGTGCAAAAACCTTCGTGAGAACTATAAAGCATATCCTTAGTGATTAATGAAAGAGTCTAAAGTCCCTGACCTGGTATAAATTAGAATCTAGTGAGCAAGTCATTGAATATACAAACCATGGCAGAGACTGATTTATTAATGTGAAAATTTCTTCAAATACTTGAAATTCCATGCATCATCACATATATATGTATACGTATACTATACACATTATATATAGTATATATTAGTTTTGTCAATTACATTTCATTTTCCCCTGTTTCCTTTGGTTCTGAAACAATTGAGATGTTTTAAACATATGCGTTAGACATGGCATCTTCCTACAAAGTCTCAGCTATTTCTTATATGGGCTTTCACTCAACACAGGTTCATTCAGAGGCTTCATAGTGACAGGTGTTGGTGACAGATTCCCCGGGTGGAATGATAAAGCAGTCTGAGCTTGGAAAAAAACCCACTGGGGTTGGATTAGGACAAGTAAAACTTCTAACCTCCAATGTAGAACTCACTATTTTTGTTTGTTTGTTTGTTTTACCTTAACAAAGTTACTTAGCATTTGCCTTTAAGTATAAATGCTACCATTTAAAACAGAGAAGAAATAAAAATGACTGTCCAATAGTGCAGTGATAAGTATTTGGTGCAGAGTCTGACTTAACACTTTTTTTTTTACACTGGGTTTCTCGTGTTTCCTGAACTCGAGGTATATTTTGCTGGTCTTGTCACCACAATCTGGAGGTATCTCGATTTTGCTGTTGTAGGTTACTTTCATATATCAGCTACTGTTCATGAGAAGATCTTCCCTCAGCTATTTCAGAATTCTCTTCATCTCCCTTCAGGACACACATTGAAGGGCATAGTAAAATGTATTTTGTACGATTACAAGCAAAAAAATCCTTTGCCAAGAATTTATCTCTGATGTGCTTGGCACAGCACAGCAACAGAGAGAGAAATGAAGGATTGCAGCAATTATAAATGGGCGAACATTCCGCCGTACTCCAGAAGAATAGATTTCAGGCCAGGCTGCAGTGAACGATCTGGGAGGGGGTGGGGGAGCGCACAAGTGACTCCATTCAAACATGAGAACAAACCCTCCTAAGAATGACTACAGAAAGAAACACCTGCCACCCAATTCTTCACATGAGAGTTTGGCAGAAATACAGTGGGCAATTTGGAACGACTTTTATTTTCAAAATTAAAGGGACCGAACAAGAGGACTATACAAATTAATTCCTGAAAATGAACTTTTATACTTCCAACTGCTATCTAAGCTGATAGATAGGAAGTCAGAAGTCAGAGGTAATGTTTTGCTTCTTGCATCTCGATAATATGTTTTCTTTTTGCTTCAGGATTTTGTTTTGGCGTCTTTAAACAGCCGCAGGATTTTAAAATGGTCTGACCCTTCCAAGGCCTGCTCTTCTCTTTTCTCAGCTGTTGCCTGAGATATTCATGAATTTATGGGGCTATTCTCTCTCTCTCTCTCGTTCTCTCCTTTCCTTTCTCCCTCCCTCCTTGCCTCTCACTCTCTCTCTCTCTTACTTTTTCCATTTTGTCTTTTTATTTGGATTGGAATATAGATTTCATGCAACAAAGTATATACAAATTTGACAGACCCATTAATCAGCTAGCATAAGGGCGAATACTTGTGTAGACACACCTTTATACAATTCAGAACGCTGCAGTCACTTATATCTATGGCACCTTCCACTTCCACTCCAAGTCCACACCTGTTAGCACCAAGCAGATAATGGGAACCAGTGTTTGTTTTATTTCTCTTCATGTATCAGCTTATATGGAATTAGAATTTTAGATAAATATATTATATATTTTTATATTATGTATATTTTCTAGATGCCTGATTTTTTTAAGTGTGTCCATGTTGTTTAATGTAAGTATAATTTATGGTTTTCTGGGTGAGCTATACTATTGAGTATGTACTACAACATATTTTTTGTTAAACTCTATGTTGGGTATTTGGAGTAGATTTCAATTTTGTGCTCTAATGAATAAAATTGCTATAAAGTTATTTAAATAAATATATTTTTGTGTATAATCAGATGTTACACAATTTTATTAAGTTGATTTTGATTTATGTATATAGCAAGAGAGAGAAATTTTTAAATAATGAAAATTTGTATATTAATTTAGTAAGAACTACAGGTACATTTTAGATACCTAAAGCTTTCTGTACAACTAACTGTTGCTAATAAATGATGGTGGCTGTACTCACTACATTCTAACATATGCATTTTACTAATGTTTTTTTTTCTTGTTTGTACTAATTACAACCCCTTTGGAGAATACTGAAAAGACATGGTGAAAGCTGTTCCTTTCCCTGTTTCTCAAAAAGAACCACTTCACTTTTATTCACTAAATGTGACTTTCCAATGTTACCTTTTATAACATTTACAACATTTCTAGAAAACTTAAATTTTTAGAGAATTTTAATAAGGATTAGAGTTGAATTTGGCTATATGCTATGTCTTTGCCTATGAAGAGTATTTTTAAAATATTCTTTTAAAATTGAAAATAGACTTTTCTCATGTAATATATTCTGATTATGATTCCCCTCCCCCAACTCCTCCCAGACTACATAGCTTAAAAGTGTTTTTCTGTAACTTATTACACAAGTAAATCATAATATAATTCTATAACTATGGGAATAATGGTGATTACGCAAATATTTGACTACTTAGCATATGCCAAATTATCTTCTAAGTTTTTTTCCAGTATTCTTTCATTAAGAGACATTTGAGCTAGCTCCCACCATCATGTCAAAGTCCAGCAGAAACATCCTTCTACAAAAATCCATAGTTAAGAGCAAGGGTGATTAGTTCTAGGATCCCCCTAGCCTTGCACAGCTTTCTCTACAATTTGAATCCTCTGAAGAGGACTGTGACAACTAAACATATTGAACATAGTGTTTACATCGTCTTGTTTAGTGGCTAGTCATAGGAAAGAAAAATCTGTACATTCCACAATCATGTAATTTTATTCTCCGTAAGTAGTATAGATGGCTGCAATCATCATCACAGCCATCTTCTGGGTCAGCTTATAAATCACGGGACTGTACAGTGCCTGACACTAACGTGAGGCTGGAGACTGTTCCTCCACAGATAGCTAGGATCTCTGAGTGTTTTCTGCTGGGTGAGGCTGGAATTGGGTTTCTTTTTCATGTGTACTGACACAGTAAGCATATGTGTTACTAACTGTCCCTCTCCATCCCTTATATGTGAGTTTTCCTGCCTGTTACCTCTGGAGGTGCTTTGAGTCTCATCACTGGAATGTTAGAGATCTCCCCAACTTTTTTGTTTAATGTGAAAATACATAGCTTTAAACTTTCTTCTCAGGGGCGTCTCATCAAAGGTTTCTGTAACTTGTCCCGCCATTTTCATTAGTTTCTAGGAATTTAAAGATTTCCATATTTTCTTCAATGAGCCACTTACTGTTCTTTGACAATGTGTTGTTCAGTCTCCAAGTGTTTGTGTATTTTCTGAGGTTAATCTTGCTATGGATTTCTGTTTTAATTTGCTGCGGACTGACAAACTTTAACAAATATTTTAGAAAAATACTTCATTTTTTAAAAATATTTGCTAAGGCTTGCTTTGGGCCTTAAGCGTGTTCACTTTTAGAGAATAGTCTATATCCTACTGTGAAAATGTCTATTTCTTATCTGTTCGGTGAAACATTCTGTAGCCATCTTATATCCAGTTGATACATCGTTTAATTTAGCCTGAAATTTTCCTTGTAAATTTTGTTGTTTGTTTGTTTTGGTTAGATTATTGTTGGTTTTTCACCAGTGTAGCTGGGATTTCTCTGTTTGACATGATCGACTCCTTCCTGGCCATTCTCTGTTTACATCGTTATCATTAAATGTATATGTTCTTATGTTGAAACTATCTGTTTCCTGTGCATATTGTGCATTTTTAATAATTTTCTGCAGTGTTGACTTCGTTCCTATAAACTACTTTAACTTGTGCTTGCCTTGGAATGTTTCTCCAGCAATATTAGTAGCTACCTTTCCTGGGCATAGCAATCTCAGTTGACAGTATACTTTAAAGGCTTCTAAAATATCATCCCACAGTTTCCTGGCTTTTAGAATGGCTTATAGCAGTCATGTTATTTGCATGACTTTCCCTCTCTATGTTAATGCTTTTTTCCTGATAGTGTTTAGCATTATTTATTTGTTGTTAATTATTTGTTAGCTCTGTATTTTTAACATTCTGATTATGGGGAGATATCAGAGATCCTATTTCTTTATTTAAGATTCCTTTCCAAAATTTTATTCAACAATAAGCTTGGTCTACTGGACATATTCCAGACGCCTTAGAAGTCCTGGCCATATTCATAAATGCTTTTCTTTATATATGTCTGTATGTATAGATACTGATTTTGACCTTGACATCAATCCTTGAGATTCACTCTTTCTCTAATCTTATTTGTTGGTGTTGTTCTTTTCTATTGCTGTTTATTTATGGAGGGCTATTTGATTCTTTTATTCCTAGCATTTTTTTGTCTTTTCTATGCCCCAGTTTCCTTTCTGAAAATTCTTTTTACATACTTTAACATTTCCTTTCTATGTAATTGATTCATCTACTTTGTTAACTTTCTTGGCTATGTTTTGAATTGATGTAATAACATTCTTGTCTAGACAATGAATTAAATTTCCTACCTGCATATTTGAGTCCTCTATTTAGTAATTTGTCGTTTATAAAGTAGAACCATAAAATCTTTTCTGGCATTTCATCGTCTTTATCTTCCAGTATTTGAAGCTTTATAGTTTGTGGGAGTGTCATAATGGAATATGGTCTTATTTTATGTTGATTTTTTTGTACAATATATTCTAACTACAGCATCTCCTTCCCCAACTCCTCCAAGATTCTCCCTTCTCCTCCCATCCAAATCCACCTCTTTCTTTCTCTTTCTCATTAGAAAACCAGCTAATCTAAAAGTAGTAATAAAGTAAAATATCATAAAATAAAAGCAAACAAACCAGACTAGGAGAAAACAAACAATCAAACAGAAGAAAAATAATCAAAGACAAAAGCACAAAAGAACCCACATAGACACAGAGATACACGTGTTCTCACAAGTACAAGTCCCTTAAAATCACAAAAACAAAATCCATATTGAATGGTTGAGAAACACTTGAAGCAGTATCTTTAGTCATAGGAAAATTCTAATCAAAACAACTCTGAGATTCCATCTTATATCAGTCAAAATGGGTAACATCAAAAACTCAAGTGACAACACATGCTGGAGAGGATATCGAGAAAGGGGAACACCCCTTCACTGTTGGTGGGAGTACAAATTTGTACAATCACTTGGAAATCAATCTGGTGCTATCTCAGAAAATTGGGAATTGTTTCACCTCAACACCCAGCCATACCAGTCCTGGGCATATACACAAAGATGCTTCACTATACAACAAGGATATTGGCTAAACTATGTTCATAGCAGCTTTACTTGTAATAGCCAGAATCTGGTAACAAGCTAGATGCCCCTCAACCAAAGAATGGATACAGAAATTGTGTGTACATTTACACAATGGAATACTTCTCAGCTATTAAAAACAAAGAAATCATGAAATTTGCAGGCAAATGGATGGAACTGGAAAAGACCATCCTGAGTGAGGTGACCCAGATTCAGAAATACAACACTGGAAGTGGCTGAAGAGAGGGAGTAGGACAGGAGCCTACCAAAAACGTCCTCTGAAAGACTCCATCCAGCAGGAGATCGAAGCAGTTACTGAGACTCACAGCCAAACTTTGGGCAGACAAAGGGAGGCTTATGGACGGGTGGAAGGATGAAGGGCCAGGAGGGTACAGGAGCTCCACAAGGAGACCAATAGAGCCAACAAATTTTGGCACAGGGTGGTCTACAGAGACTGATGTAGCAACCAAGAGCCATGCATGGAGAGTTCCTAGATTCCTGTTCAGATGTGGCAGCTCAGTCTCCATGTGGGAGCAGGGGTTGTCTCTGACATGGACTCTGTTGTCGTTTCTTTGATCACTTCTTCCTGCTAGGGCAACCTTACCAGATCACTGAGGAAGAAGATGCAGGCTGTCTTGAAGAGACTTGATAGGCTGGGGTCAGATGTTAGGGGAGGAGGTCTCCCCCTTTCTGAAGGGGTTAGGGGGTAGAGGCAGGGAGGGTGTGACTGGGAGAAGATGAGGGAGGGGGCTAAATCATGATGTAAAGTGAATAAGTTAAAAGAATAAATTCAAAAAAATTAAACAGAAAACATAGCACATAAGCAAAAGACTTGCAAGGAAAAGAAAAGGCCTGACAAAGCATTATGAGACAAACAAAACAAAAGAACACACACACACACACATACAAACTCCAAAAAAAAATAATAACTAAAACAAAACAAAACCTACAAAAATTTCATTATGCCTTTGTTGTATTGGCCACCTGCTCCTGTGCATGGAAGCTGCCATTAATGGGACCTGCCTTTAAGAGTGGTTTGTATATCCAGTATGACTTCACTGGGAAAACCTAAGTTTTGTTCTGTGAGTGATTATCAAGTGTAAGTATCTTCTGGGTTTGAGATGGAGGCTTGTATCCACATCACCTTCTAGCACTGCCATTCCATTAGTCCTGTTCAGGACAGTGCCTGATGCTACAGTCTGTGCAAGTTCATTTATGTGTCAGTCCTGTTGTGTTTCAAGGGCCTTATTTTCTTCATGTCCTCCATCCACTATCATAATCTTTCTGTCTCCTCTTTTGCAAAGTTCCTTAGGTCTGAGAGGAGGGACTTGGTGGAGACATCTCATTTAGGATGGAGTTTACCAAGGTTTCTAACTCTCTGCCATTGTCTAGTTGTGGGTTTTTGTATTTGTTCCCATCTACTGCAGGATGGAGTGTCTCTGGTGATAGAGAGCAAGACATAGATCTATGAATATTGCAGAGTGTCATGAGGAGTCATTTTATTGCTAAGCTTCTTTAGCAGTGTTTGAGTTTCCCTAGATCCCTCACCTATCTAGTCTCTGATACTTGGCTGCCCTAGCAGGATTAGGAATGGGTACCATCTGATGGAGTGGGCTTTAAATGACATAATATAATGGCTGAGTAGTACCATAAGCTTTGTGTTACTATTGTGCAAGTGCATCTTGTAGGCAGATCACTATTATAGATCACAGAATTTGTAGCTGGATGGATATTTGCCTTTCTCCCTTGGTACCATGTAGAGTACTTTCCAGTACCATCAGCAATACTCAGGAGGAGTGAAGGCTCTGAGTAGGCAAGATTTCAACCTTAGGACTCAGTGAGTTGTGTAGGTATTTTCTTCAGCAACAGGACCTTACCATCAGTTTCTAGAGATCAGACAATATAGGCTTGGCAATAGCCTCATTCTTTGGGGTTTTCCGTGGGGCAGGGGATCTCTTTGGCCAATGACTCAATTAAAATATAACATTTCCAGAACTGGAGGTTTCACTTGGTGATGAGAGATGTCTATTTGGGGCTTTGACTCCGTTGTTTTTTGTTTATTCTATTTATTCCATATATTATTAAACTAGGAAGCTTCTGTTGTATTAAGTTTCCATATGACTCCTCACATGGCTCTTAGTTCCAGCTGTCCCTCCACATACTCTTCTTCCTCACTCTCCCCTTCTCTCCAACTTCTCATTTAATCCTACAGTTCCATTGTTCCACGCTTACCCCCTTGTCCATCCATAACTATCATTTCTATTTCTCCTTACTAGGGGATTAATTTATCCCCTCCTAGTCCCTTGCTCTGTACCTGATATCTGTGGTTCTACAGACTGTAGCCTGTTTATCAGAGACGTAGCAGGTAGTATCCACATATAAACAAGTACATGCTGTATTTGTCTTTTGAGGTTTGGGTTACTTCACTCAGGATAATGTTTTCTAGCTCTGTTCTTTACCTGCAAATTTCATTTATTTAACAGCCGAATAATATTCCAGTGTGCAAATGAAACACGTTTTCTTTACCAAGATATCAACCATTGATCGACATCTAGGCTGTTCATAATTTCTGGCTATTATGAATAGAGCAGCAATTACCATGGTTGAGCAAGTGTGTCTGCAGTAGGATGTAGATTCTTTTGTGTATATTACTAAGAGTTAAGGTATAGCCAGATAATGTAGTAGATCTATTTCCAGTTTCCTAAGGAACTACATGCTGATTTCCATGGTGGCTGTGTAAGTTTGCACTTCCACCAACAACAGATGAGTATTTCTCTTATTCCACATCCTCACCAGAATGAGTTGTTGTTTGTTTTATTGACCTTGAGAATTCTGAGGAGTGTAAGATAAAAATCTCAAAGTATTTGTTTTGATTTTAATTTCCCTGAGAACTAAGAATATTGAATACTTCTTTGTTTCTCAGCTATTTGTCTTTGAACTTTTAAAAATTTTGTTTAGATATTTACCACATATTTTAATTGGGTTATTTGTTTCCTTGATTTTCTTTTAGTTCTTCATATATTTTATGTATTATCCTTCTGTTGGATGTGTAGTTTAGAAAACTCCCTTTTCCCATTCTGTAGTGTGTTGCTTTGCCCAAATGATTGTGTTCTTTGCCATACAGAAAGTTTCCGTATTTTTTACTCAGTTTCTTGCGGACCCATATATTGTTATTCTTAGAGCCTGTGTTGTGTTCTGCTCAAAAAGTTTTTTATTGTGCCAATGAGTCAAGATTATTTTCCACTTTCTTTTCTACCACATTCAATGTAGTTTGCCTTATTTGAGATACAGTTGGAGTTGAATTTTGTGCAGGGTGATAAATACAGTCCAGGGACCGATAGTTTTAGTGAGGAATTCTGCCAGACTTTCAAAGAAGAATTAATGTCAATATTCCTCAATATTTATTCACAAAATAGAAACAGAAAGAACATTGTTTAATTCTTTATACAAAATCAAAATTTACCTAACCCATATGAAGAATCCAATAAAGAAAAAGAATTTTAGTCCAATTATATGAACATAGATTCAAAAGTTCTCAATAAAATACTTGCAAACTGAAGAATAAGAATGCATCAAAAAGTTCATCCACCACTATCAAGTAAGCTAGTAAGCTTTATCCCAGAGAGGCAGGGTTCTTTTAACCTATGCAAACTGATACATGTAGTCAACCATACAGTCTGAAATTAAAAACGACAACAAAAACATAATCTCATTAGATACAGAAATCTAACACTCCTTCATGATAAAAGTTCTAGAGAAATTAGGGCTACAGGAAACATACCTCAACATAAGAAAGATGACTTAGAACAAGTCCACAGCCAACATCAATGCAAGTGGAGAAAAACTCAAAGCATTTCCACTAAAATAGGAACAAAACAAGATTGTTCACTCTCTATGCCTATTCAGTATAGTACTTAATTTAAGTCTTAGCAAAACCAATAAGACAACAGAAGGAGGTGAAGGGGATACAAACAGGAAAGAAAGAAGATAATTATCTTTATTTTCTGATGATATGATTGCACATATAAATGACCTTTAAAATTCCACCAAAAATCTTTTAGAGTTGAGAAACACTTTCACCAAAGTAGCAGAATACAAAATTAATACACAAAAATCAGTTGTCTTCCTATATATCAACAAACAGACCAAAAAAGAAATCAGGGAAACAACACTTCACAATAGCCTCAAAAAAATTAATTCTAACCAATCAAGTGAAATCTTGTGTAATAAGAACATTAAGATGTTGGGGGGGAAAGAGATTGAAGAAGATATCAAAAGTGAAAAAAACTCCCATGCTCATGGTTCTTTAGAATTAATATAGTAAAAATGGCCATCCTTCCAAAAGCAATTTACATATTTAATGCAGTCCCCGTCAAAATTCCAATACAATTCTTCACAAAAATTGAAAAGATAATTTTCAGCTTCATATCAATACAATTCTTCACAGAAATTGAAAACACAATTTTCAGCCTCATATATAAATATAAAAAACATGAATATCTAAAACAAAACAAAAAAACGAATAAAAAAAAA
>JAQQSO010007035.1:0-10902 GCA_028658305.1 Pachyuromys duprasi | reverse complement strand
AAGAAAGTGCCAAATTCATTTCCAGAGTGGTTGTACAAGTTTGCATTCCCACCAGCAATAGAAAAGGCTTCCTCTTTCTCCACAACCTCTCCAGCATGTGTTGTCACTTGAGTTTTTGATCTTAGCCATTCTGGTGGGTGTAAGGTGAAATCTCAGGGTCATTTTGATTTGCATCTCCCTGATGGCTAAGGACGTTGAGCATTTCTTTAAGTGTTTTTCTGCCATTCTATAATCCTCTACAGTCAGTTCTCTTTTTAGTTCCATACCCCATTTTTAATTGTTTTACTTGATTTCTTGCTTTTTAACTTCTTGAGTTCTTTATATATACTGGATATTAGGGTTAGGGTTTTTGAGATAGAGTTTTTTTTTTTCTCTGAACCTAGTGCTCACCATTTTGACAAGATCAGCTGAGCAGGAAGGCCAGAGAACCCAGTGTCTCTTGCTCCTTAGTGGTAGGATTATAGGCACATGCTACAATGCCTGTCTTTTTAGATAGGTTCTGGGTTTCTGAACTCAGGTTTGCGTGTTCATGCAACAAGCACTTTACTGAGTGCATCATTTCTCATCCCACAACATTTCATATTTTAGTTTATGATTAGTTTAAAAATTAATTAACTACTTAAATAACTATTAGTCATTTTCTTGGCAATACATCAATTAATTTTGAGCATCAGTTGATGATGGAGATCATTCATAGCACCATCTGTCAGTCAAATGGGAGCATACCGTGCTCTGGGCTTGAGATACAGGACTGTAAATGACATGCTCTTCAAGAGCCATAGTGGATACGAGCATTTGTACTATATTTTTCTATCAAACTTCTTCCTGGTATGACTCTATACTCTGTGACCATGACCTCATTTATGACTTAAAAATAAGATTGCTGAATGGTACCTTTTGGACACTAAGAGGATCAATCCTAATGGAAATCTTTAAATTCAGTCATCTCTGTCTCTCTCTGTGATACCAGCCTTGCTATGGACCATGTAACTGGACTTATGCCAGGGTAGGTTTGCTTCTGGCAGGATCACTGCACCTCTGACCTGGGCCTGTCACTCTCTATAACAGTATATCTCTGTTCTTTGTATTTGGAGATCTTGTGCATTCTTATCTTCTTGGGTAGAATTGCAAAAATATTTCTCAGTTTTACAATTTAACTTCCTGTCTTTCATTCGAGTTTTGATCTTCAATTACTAAAATCTACATTAAGATTTATTATTAAATTACATTTCATAAAGAGCTGACCAAATTTGTTACTAAAAAAGAGTCTCATATCCCTTTGCAAAGAATGAATTATTTTAGAAATAATTTTTAGCTTTCAGAGATATGACTCAGTCAGCCTGAGTGACTTGGAGTGTAATTTTTACCTCTGGTTTAAATTCAAAATATAATTAGGTCATGGTTTCCTGTGTTGATATTTGTTCCACAGTGATTCTGATAGCTGATAGTTTAATTGAATTTTTATGTGTCTGAAACAGATGCTACATGCTAACTCCCCCACCAAAGTGGAAATGTTAGTCATGCAAACTCAGAAGAGAATGCTTTCTTATCATTCATTCTTATGACTCAGGGCCCTAGCTGGTGTTCCAATTGACTCAGCCACAAAAGTTGAAATTAATCACAGGAATTGTGTGTTTAATTATAAGCGGCTACCAAAATGGATACTTTGAAAAACATCCTGAAGTGTTATCCACACTTCATTAAGAGGTAGTTTTCCCTCAGTAAAGTGCAGAGAATGAGTGGATATGCTTTTTATTAGCCTATGTTTGTTAGAAAAAAAAACCACACCTTCAGGATGCCAAAATCATTTTACTCTTTCCCTTGATTAATGTCAAAGTATATTGTGTATATTTTTAGTTTAATGACTGAAAATTTGGGGGCAAACCAGATGCAAGTATCATGCAGGATCAAAGTAACATTGCCATGAATTCTAATACAACATATGGAACACCTAGAATTTATAGTAATTACATCCAAACTTATAAATAATGGAAAAGAATTAATCACGTTGACCTTGCTCAGTCATAAATAACAAGGCTGCCTTATTCTCATTCTAATTGCCCCCTCATTATACAAAATCTTCAAATTCCTTCTCAGCCATAGCAATGTATACAAGGAGCTGGGCTGAGTTCTGCCTTGCTACTTTGCTTCCTTTGCTCTTGTTTCCTTATCACCCTCAGCAATCTGTATCTTATCCATAGGAATGACTCTCCTAATGTCCCTCATAGGAGCTTCCTAGATATGAAGAGGGTTCTTATGTAGACTCACTCAGTGCCTAAGCAGGAGTACAAAATTTGAAAATCAAAATGGTCACACTGTGTTAATGAATGTCACCTCAAATGCTGTTAAACAATATCAGAGAAACAAGGTTTATAACTTGTAACTAACATAAAGATGATTGCAGTTGGTTGTGATAGTTGAAATACCTCAGGTGGTGAAGTGTTTCCTGTGCAAGCATGAAGACTAGCGTTTGCAGCTTCAGCACTCTTGTAAACAAAGCCAGGTTTAGCAGCAAATCTGTTATAACAGTGCTGGAAAGATTAGAGACAGGTAGACTTTAGAGCTGACTGGCCAGTCAGCCTGCCAGCATCAGTGAACTCCAGGCTCTCTGGGAGAGCCTGTTTTCAGATATAAGGTAGATATCAACATCACAGAATCAACATCAGTTTCTACTCTCTACAGGCATACACTTGCAGGTACACCATATGAATATCTTAACACACATATAAATGCATGTACCACATAGTTCTGTGAACCTGAGATTTCACCTTACACCCATCAGAATGGCTAAGATCAAAAACTCAAGTGACAACACATGCTGGAGAGGTTGTGGAGAAAGGGGAATCCTCTTCTTTAGCTGGTGGGAATGTAAATTTGTAAAACCACTGTGGAAATCAATCTGGCACTTAGCTATACCACTCTCGGGCATATATCCAAAATATGCTCAAGTATACAGCAAGGAGATTTGCTCAACTATGTTCATAGCAGTTCTATCCATAATAGCCAGAAGCTGGAAATAACCTGGATGTCCCTCAATGGAGAAACGGATACAGAAATTGTGGTACATTTACACAATGGAATACTACTCAACTATTAAAAACAAGGAAATCATGAAATTTGCAGGAAAATGGTGGGAACTAGAAAAGATCATCTTGAGTGAGGTAATCCAGAAAGAGAAAGACACACATTGTATATTCTCACTCATAAGCGGACATTAGACATACAATATAGGATAAACATTCTAAAATCTATACTCCTAAAGAAGCTAAACAACAAGCAAGACCCTAGGGAATATGCTCAATTCTCATTTGGAAAGACAAAGGTGATAGACATTGGAAGCAGTAAAAGACAGGGAACAGGACAAGAGCCTACCATAGACAGCCTCTGAAAGACTCTACTGATCAAGGTATCAAAGCAGAGGCTGAGACTCATAGCCAAACTATGGGCAGAGTGCAGCGAATCTTATGAAAGAAGAGGGAGATAGAAATACTTGGAGGGGACAGGAGCTCCAAAAGGAGAGCAACAGGGGCATAAAAACTGAACCCTGGGGGCCCTGAAGATACTGATACCTCAGCCAAGGACAATGCATGGAGAGGACCTAAAACCCTGGCTCAGATGTAGCCCATAGACTCAGTCTCCAAGTTGTGGTTTCTAGTAGGGGAACAGGAATTTTCTCTGGCATGAACTCAGTGACAGGCTCTTTGATCATCTCCCCCTGGGGGGATGCAGCCTTGCCAGGCCACAGAGGAAGGCAATGTAACCAGTCCTGATGAGACCTGATAATCTAGGTTCAAATAGAAGGGAAGGAGGACCGCCCCTATCAGTGGACTAGGAGAGGGTTATGGGGCTGGGGGAGAAGAGGAAGGGAAGGAGGAAAGGAGAAATTGGGAGGAGACTATGGAGGGGAGGGCATAGCTGGGATACAAATTAAATAATTTATAATAAATGATAATAATGAAAAAGCAAAATAATTGTTACCTTCTTTGAATTAATGTATTTTATTTTAAAACTCCTCACCATCAGGTTTAATTTTGTCAAGAGTCATTTTTCTGATTATAGTTCACGGTCTTAAGGTAACATTTTCTACTTTGGCAACTTAAATGATATATTAAGATTTTTATTTTGAAAAGAACGACATAGAGAATTTGTATAATTCCTTATATTCACATTTATTCTATTGAACAAAAACGGTCAGGTCATGGGAAATGAGAATTTACTCTTTTATTTCTCTTTGATTTATTTTTCTCCCTTGAATAAATAAAGCTCTTTCTCTCGAAAAAAAAATCTTACTTTTTTTTGTGCTTTCTTAAATCTCTATCTTCCTTTCAACCCCTCCCCCCACCCCCTGCAAGCCTTAGGTAGAAGAGAAAAGTTACTAGGGACAGGGAATGTAGACCTCTTCCGACAAAGTTCCTTGGGGTGATTTCATGTTTAGTCAACAGGATATACAGCAGTCCAGTAAACCAGCAATCCAGCAGAATCAAGGACCAGCCAAAGCACCAGGGCAGCAGCAACCATCTTGAAGCATTTCTCTCTAGGAACATCTCAAAGCGTCTCCCCCTCCCCACCCCCGGCTCTGCTCCTATTTATACCCTCTCAGAGTTCACCAAAGATATTTTTCAGCTGGTAAAAATCACAACCCCTCAGGAAGGTTACAGCAAACACGTATTTACATAGTATACCGAAAACTTCCACTACATATACACTCCTTCCCACATACATTTGTAAAAAATTACTTGTTTTGTTTTATAAGTGTAGGTGTTTTGCCTGCATGTATATTTGTGTACCATATGCATCCATGATGATGCCTAAGGGGGCCAGAGGAGGGATTGTATTCCCTTGAATCGATGTTACAAATAGTTGTGAACTGCCATGTTGGCGCTGGCAATTGAATTTAGATTCTCTAGAATAACAACCCGTGCTTATATGAGTGATCTGTTTTCACACATCTAGAAATGGGGATCAGATGGTTGTGAGGCACCATGGTTGCTGGGAATTGAACTCAGGACCTCTGGAGTACCAACCAGTTACTCTTAACCACTGGGCCATCTCTCAGGCCTGCATTCTGTGTTCTTAACTGCTTCAGCACCCCCCCCCCACACACACACTATTTTAAATGATCTGTGAGTCTGAATAAAATGTAATATATATTAAATGTAAATGGCCCTGAGTCTCTAGTGAAATACCTGAAAAATGTATCTGACCCATAAGGAGGATCCAGCTGCACATGCTGAATGAGAAATTATACACACGTCTTTTAAGTTGTATGTATAAAGTATATACATAGGTATGATTGTGTCAATAATTATGCATGTATGTATACACACATATTCACACAAACATATACATATATACACACATATACATTAGCTTAGAAAATTTAAAAATGAGTTAAATACTAACCATGCCAGTAATATTTGGTATAAAATAATAGGTTTTAAGTATTTTACTATTTTCAATATTCACTTAATAGGAATGCATCACTTTGGAATGATTAGTGAAGTTAAGAAAGTTAGATAAAAGTCATAATAACACAGCCATAATCACTTATATGTGCAACTCATTAACATATAGTTCTAGTCAGGTTTGACTAGAGAAATAATAGAATGAATATATTCTATGTAGAGAGAATTCTATGCACATATAGAATGAACTAAATACTTATTTATATATAATAGCATATATATATATATATATATATGGTATTTATTAGGATTTGCTAAACTGGCTTACAGGCTATGGTCCAGCTAGTACAGAAATGGCTGTCTACCAATGGAAGATCCAAGAATCCAATAATTAATTAATTGTTCATTACATAAGACTGAATACCTCAGCTGGTCATAAGTATATTCCTGAATTCATAAGAGTTCTGAAGAAGAAGTAGACTATAATGCCAATGAAAGAGTGGACTTGCCAGCAAGAGTGTGAGCAAGCAGGCAAAGTGTGAGCAAGTTTCTTCTTTATACAGGCTGCCAGAAGAAGGTGTATTCCAGATTAAAGGTGGATCTTCCAGGCTGAAAAGATCCAGAGTAAAAGTAGGTTCTCCCACTTCAAATTATTTATTAAGAAAAAAATCCTTCAGAGACATACCCAGCCACTTGAGGCTTAGCTAATTCCTGGTGTCATCAATATGACAACCAGTAGCCATTACACATATACAGGCTGGTTTTATTTGAATTCTGTTGTGTGTATTTTTATTCAGTACATGGACTCTAGATGTCACAAACTATTTATGTTCCCTGGCTTCACACCTCTGCTGTGGGGGAGGAGCCACTAACACCCAATTACCCAACTACCATTTGTTTCCTGCAGGTATCCCGCTATGGGGTGAGCAGTAAAGAAGGCAATGACAGAGTTATCATAAAAGATTGCCGTTATACTGTTAATGGTCTGCATTTTTCATTCACATGACTCGGGCATGAATAAGTAATGGACACAGACATATTGTTTTTCCTTCTCCATGACTTTGTTGTGAGCCTGGTTCTCTTATCTGTGGGATAAATTGATAAGTGCTGGGACAGAGGCTGCAGAATGAGCAATGAGAGCCAGGCTCCCATTAGTCTCACCTGTTATTCCCGCTGGCTCATAAGGCTTGTGCTGGAAGGGTTCCCTGAACTTATTACTAGCCACTGAACAAATACTTCTGGTTAACAGCAAAATTCATCAGTAAGCAAATGGGAAACAAATCAGCTTAGCAATAAAGTTGAAAAATAATCGCAGCCTGGTAGAGGAGCCTGCAAGGTGACTTTACAGTAAGAGTGAGAAAAAAAAAAAAAAAACAAAAAAAACCACTGGGATGTGATCCGAATTTACACTACAAATGACTGTCATGGGGCCATACTGCGGAATGCCAAATGACTGTGTGATGATTACTCTGCAGAAACATATTTGAGTTTTCCAGCTACAGATAAGAACACCAGGCACTCCCTAAAAGCAGAGCTTCATGGTACTTTGTCATGAGCTACTCCAGGATGTGTGCAGTGTGCTTCTCCTTCCCAAGGCACAGCAAGTAAACAGAGCAAACTTTATTTCATTCCCAAGTGCTCCCTGAGAGTCCGATAAGATGATAAAAAGTGGTTAAAATTTGGTGTGCATTTTTATTGGCTTGGTTTATTGTGCATGCTTTCAATGTATAATATACTGTTCTCTTTTTGCATTGCTTTTTACCAGGTCACCATGTTTTCCAACCACAGGTCTCAGAGAGCCCTGGACAATTACCCGGTTGTGTTCTTGTTTAGGGACTGACTTTCTATTATCAACACATAGTTAGTTCTTATTATTTGATTAATAATACTGATGGCCAAGATCTCTGTGGTTATTAAAATTTACATGATTTCCTACTTTTATATTTAATATTCTCAAGCTGTACCTAATAAAATTAAGAAAGCTGCTTCAAATACTGTGTTGCAGGCACTATTGTATGTGCCTATGTGAACATAAATATGCAAGCACATATTGAATTTAATCTATCAACCTATCATGTATCTATTATACATATATATATAGAAATTGACAGCCTACTTATCTACCTGCGTATTACCTATCTACTACATCCATCTATCCATCATCATCTATATATTCATCTATAATCTTTAATATTTATCTATCATCTATCACTTATTTTTCTATTTCAAATATAGATTATATTTAAATATATTTTATGAAATATCGATTAAATATATCCACCACCACCATCATCATCATCGTTTTATATATATCCTCATTAAGTAATTATAACTGCCTATGATGTAGGTGCAATGCTACAAATTTGTAATCCCACCAATCAAGTTTCTGAGGCAGGAGAATTGTGAGCTCAAGGAAAACGAGCACGACAGAGTAAATTCATGAGCACCCTGAGCAACTTAACAAGACTGTCTCTCAAAATTAAAAATGAAAGAGGGTTTGTGATGTAGCTCAATGCTATAGCATTTATACAGCATGAGTGAGGCTTCGGATTGATTAGCTTCAGTCACAAGAAACATCAAATACACACACATTGTGTTCATAATAAAAAAAGTAGAAAATAAATTCGAGATGTAATTTTCTCAAGATGTTACAATCAACAAGCAAGGCAACTGGAACTAAGACTCTAGTCTAAGCTATTCATTACTCCACAATCACTGACATGAATCAACAAATCAGTCATCCGCATTTTCATCACAGACCAAACGGGCCATTCATGCCAACTGCCTCCCTTGCTCCCTCCATGGAGGGCCACAGCAGTCATTTAGGAGGACAGCTGACTGTCAGACTGACTGTGGTGACCACAGGGATTTGAGCAAAAGAGAAGCATAGAGGAATTTAATTGGTGTCCCCAAAACAGCAGTCTACCTACAGTCAAATCTGAATGTGCTTAACATGCCACACAGTGTTGGCTAGTTTCCTTGGAAGGAGTGAGAGTCTGGGCACAGGAAAATGCACATACCACTATGGCTATGGAAAGAGAGGGAAGAAAGCAAAGTCAACCTGGAAAGTCATGTGATGAGAAGGGTCAGAATCATGAATTGAGAAAGAAGAAATGGCATCTGGGTATTTGTTTGTTTCTCAAGGACTCTAAGAACAGGAGCCCAAAACACAGAGCAGAAGTGGCACAGTTTAGTGTGCCCGTGGACTTTGCTATTGGTATGGGTCATGGGAGACTGATTACTGTGGTCCTTTGTGAGATACTTCCTACTACAGGCAGGCATACGTACTTCATCAGACAAGGAAGGGCAACATGGTACCAGATCTGAGAGAAGCCCCATGTCTTGCTGAATATAAACAACTGGAAAGGCATCACCCTCACATCTATGGTGTGTGGTCTTGCCCTTCAGCACAGACAAAAATTTAAGTAAAGCCTGTGCTCTTAATAGCTGAATTCAGTCTATCCAATTTTATAAAACTCAAATTAAAATTAAAAAAAGAAGTTAAAATGTTAAACAAATTGAAACATGTGCCACACTTCGCAGGTGCACAATACGTTCTGGTTTATTTTATTTAATTTCTGTCTTTTCTTCATCTATCACTTACTTAGTGAGCATGTTTTGGGCATGGTGCCAGGCTTGGGGACAAGATGATGGATGAGGCAGTTGAGTTCTCTGCTGGTTACTAAGTGGGCCCCAGACAATGGGTCACAGACCTGATTCAAAGAGAAGAATCCTTAGAATATTAAATGCAAGTGGAGAGCGCACTTGAATTTGAGATTTAATGTGTTCTGCTTCCTCAAGCCAGGCTGCAGTGCAGTTGTCTGCTTTGCTATCTGAAAGGAAGAACAAGGTTCTTCTGCATCTCCACAGTGGCTATTTGTGTGATAACCTTCTTCAGGAGGTCAGCAGTGTTTAACTTTGTAGGACTAGACTGATTACCCTTGCTCTCATCTTTCTCTGCTTTTGCTTTTCAGTTTTGTCCTATGATGTAGGAGCTGTGACCACAGCTGGACCAATTCTAGATCAGGTGTCTGGAGTTGCTCAGTAAACTAAAATGGAATGTTGTCTGAATAAAGCAGTCTTGTAGCACAGGTGGATAGCAATTATTTTGTTTAAAGTGTGTATAATGTTTTATATACTTGCAATTTTTCATCTTTTTAATTTTTTTGATAGCAGCCCCTCCTCCCTCCTTTGCTCCCAGGCCCACTCTTAAACCCTCCCTTCACTCCCCCTCTTCTGAAGGGCTGCTGCTGGGCACTCAGTCTTCCTGTTTGAATGGTCTGGAGGGAGGATGGATTAGCTGACAGACCTCAACCTTTCCCACCTGAATTGAATCTTCTAAACGACCACATAAAGAAATTCCCCAAGCACCCAGAAATGATCAGTAAGTACAGCCACAAAAGAGTATTCAGGGATTTTGTTTCCCAATCTAAAGAAAGCAGGGAGAATGTTCTCCGATACCATCATTCTTTTAGATTTAATTTCTCATTAGAGAGACATTTCAGAAAGTCTAAGGAAAGCTCTCTGTGGCCTGACATGTAGTGAATACACACTATTGTGCTACTAAAGTGTTTGTTCATGTCAGAAAACATGAGGTATGGGTACCTTTGTCCTGCTGATCCACTTTAGATATCTCTTGGATTGTTTCAGGAAACCTTTCATGGCAGGCTCTCACCTTCTTCTTAGTACAACAGTTACAGGTGATTGGGCTTAAGTGTGACTCATTTTGATAAAAATGAGTCGTGGCCCAATTTTAATTTATTGAACTTTCTAAGTTGAGAGCTTCCTATAGGACTGTGGCCTGGGTAATGCTTAAGAGTCCACCACCAGGAGCTGGAAAACTCAGGCTTTTAAAGAATATTGTCAGCCACAGTGAAAAAGCAAAACCCAAAACCATACCCAAACATACATGTGCACGCGCGTGCACACACACACACACACACACACACACACACACACACACACACACACACAAACAAGTAGTAAAGTTAATCGTAATAAAAAAAATCAAACCCGTGTAAAAGGCAATTTTACTCTCTCAGACAAAATATATCCAATAAACCATATGTAGTTTATGTAAACCTGTTTTTTTTTTAATGCAAAACCAGGCCATCTTTTAAGCTGAGACCTTAGCTGGGATAGTATGTGGAAATAATCAAGACAGTAAAATCATGGGAAGCCAGCAACTTGCTGGCCTATGTTAATGGAATACCTGTCACCCAGGCTGTCATTAGCGAAGAAAAGGACCTTACCACTGTTGCGATTGCATTTTAATGGCAGTCCTATTTGACGAGAAAATGATGAAAATGAGGCAACGCGAAGTGAATTATCACCCGAGGCACTGTGGCACCATAAGAGAGAGTATGAGAAAGTTTCCCTGACTATTCCAGTTGCCGGTTATTTTTCATCTGATCAAAATTCTTTTTTTTTTTAATTTATTTATTTTTATCTCAATCACAGGTTGGGTACTTTGAATCCCAGGCGTAGCCCCTCCCCC
>JAQQSO010007034.1:0-10903 GCA_028658305.1 Pachyuromys duprasi | reverse complement strand
TAAGTGTATTTAGTGCAGACCCAAAATGTCATATTTTGACCTTTTAAATAAGAGGAAAGGAAAACTATGCACTCACATGATTCAACAAAGTTAGATCCCATTTTTGGTCTCAGCTCTTTGTTTATTCTAGATCAGTGTTATAAGATGAAATTGCAAATAATACTTGAATGTTTCCTGAGAGTTTTGATTTGAATGTGTAGATTTTTACTGCCTTAAATTGCTATGCAATCTTGGATTTTATATCAAATGTTGCATGTGGTAAAAATGTAATAAATTCAAATGTAGTATGAAAAAAAAAAAAGGACACTGTCATCCGAACGAATCGACAGCCTACAGATTGGGAAAGGATCATTACCAATCCTACTTCTGACAGAGGGCTAATATCCAGTATATATAAAGAACTCAAGAAGTTAAAAAGCAAGAAACCAAGTAATCCAATTAAAAAATGGGGTATGGAGCTAAAAAGAGACCTGACTGTAGAGGATTATAGAATGGCAGAAAAACACTTAAAGAAATGCTCAACGTCCTTAGCCATCAGGGAGATGCAAATCAAAACAACTCTGAGATTTCACCTTACATGCACCAGAATGGCTAAGATCAAAAACTCTAGTGGCAACGCATGCTGGAGAGGCTGTGGAGAAAGAGGAACCCTCCTCCATTGCTGGTGGGAATGCAAACTTGTACAACCACTCTGGAAATCAATTTGGCGCTTTCTTAGACAATTAGGAATAGTGATTCCTCAAGACCCAGCTATACCACTCTTAGGCATATATCAAAAAAATGCTCAAGTATGTATTCTTTCTAATGCCCACATCACTAGCCTGGGGAAGCTGGAAAGGCTTCATGACCTGGTATGATGTCCTTCCTTTTGGGTCCATTGTTGTCTTCCACAATATCCAGGAAATGGGAACAACCTAAATTTCATTCCAAAGAGTCATGGAAAATGAAAATATGATGCTTATGAGCAATGCTATATTATCCATCTGAAAAAAAAATTGAAATCAGAAAATTTGCAGGTAATTGGATGGACCAAGAAAAACTTATTTCGAGTGGGGTAACACAGACCCAGAAAGACAATCGCTGCGTGTCCTTGCTCATTTGTGGTCCATAATTCCAAATTCTCACATGTGAGTATACAAGATGGAATAATCACTGAAAACAGGATATAAACAAATATAAAGGATTGCAGGTGGGGGCCCGTGGGGAGCCTTGAGAAAGGAGCGATAGGAAGTGAAAAACAAAATGGAGGTTTCTAATACTGGGGAGAGACGACAGACAAATAACACTATTATTACCTCATCAAACCCAATTAATTTTGTTGCTTTATATTTACTGAAAATTGTATGTAGTTTGAGTATATATAATATTACATATATAATATAATATATAATATAAAATGACACTAAGTTACTTGGGTTGACAATGCTCCCCACAAGAACCACAGACTAACAAACAACCCCGTGCCAGACATGAGAAACCTACACAGTCCTACCCAGCTACACCACCTACGAACTAGAACAATGACCCACAGGGCATGATATCTGCAAAGGTGCAAGAAGTGACACTCACATGTCAGTGCTAAGCAACACTATTTCCATTGTGTTGCAGAGGAACGCTGTGTATGGTAATAAATGCAATACCACAAGGCAGATGATCAAAATTTTAGTGATTCATTCCGTCTTGGAAAGAGGGAATAAAAAGTTTCTGGAGGAGAGGTAGCCAGTGAAATTTGGTAGATAAATAGAGTTTACTAACCTTTAGAAGTTATGGAGGACATTATGAGAAAGAGACTGTGCTCTCCGGTTGTCATGCACACAGGGATGTCATGGAGTAATTCTAGGACTCCAGCGGATGCATAGCACAGTATTGGGAGCTAAAGTTATTAAGAAACATGAAGTGCACAAAGATTAACACTGAAAAAAGATCAGGTAAAAGGTCCTTTAGAAAAAATGGCAAGAGATCTAGTGTGAGATTGTCACATTTAAGCTGATAACTCACATCTAATCCTTCATTCAATGCTGCATATGTTATTTTGTAGTCTTATACATTGTGCATGTGTATGTGTGTGTGTCTGTGTTTGTGCGTGTGCATGTCATGGCATATCTGTAAAGATTAGAGGATAGTGAGTTCTCCCTTTTGACTAAGTGTTTTCGGTAAGTGGCATCGAGGTGTCAGGCTCAGCAGCAAATGTCCTGACTCTATGTGACTTTCGGTTATCCATACTACTGCAGCTGCATCACTTCTGCTGCTACCACTTTGCTCCAAGGAGCTGCCCTTATTACCAAGTTGACTGTGGAGAATCCTAACTATTATCCTGACTTCTAAGCTCATCCTTATCATCTAGTCCTCGTGTGTGAGCCTGAACACGCCTGCAAAGCCTCGAATCTATTTAAGACACTCCCAGCCTTCCACTACCTTCATTTCATTCCGAGGGTACTAACGCTCTACAGTACCCTTCAAAGTCATCACTGAGTACTGGCCTCTTTCTGAGGAGCTCTCTGTGTTTCCATTACTGTCCCTTTGCTCTGGCTGTACTGATATCTACCTAATGTCAAACATGGGCCTTTCCACAGTTTTTCATGATTGCTTCTTGTTCTGCACTAGGGTATACTTCCCCATATAAGTGTGATTCACCAGCTCAGGCCCTTCAGTTGTTTTTTCAAGTGACAAGCTTAAAACTTATACTTTGGCCACACTATCAAAGGGCCACCTGTGATACTTCAATATGCTTCCTTCTCACCCTTAACTCTTGCTGTCCATAATAGTTACAACTGATATATTTAACTACTGCTAATTGCCCTTTGTGAAATGTGAACCCTGAACTATGCTTGGGATAGGACTGAGTACCTACTAGGTTTTTCCTAAATCATTGCCAAAGAAATGGATCTGTTACTGAGGTGCGGGTGACAAAGACATTTTACTCAAGTGAAGGGAAGGGCAGCCAATGAATGTTCTCAGGCCATGGAAGTAGCAACCTGCATATTCTGTGAGACATCATGATGTGGAAGATACAAAAGAAATGCGTGTGGGTGGACTGTGTAGGGGGTGGAAGAAACTGGTGGCTAATCATAACTTTATCTTCCTTGATAGTTTTACCATGGTAATTATAACTAAGTTTCACTGCCGTCCTATACACTTGCAATGGGAAGTGGAAGTATTATAAGATAACTAGCATATGACTACATGTTGGAATATTTTTCCTTGAGAGGAAGTAAGCAATCTGGCTTATTGTGCCGATATTATTTTTTTTCTGGAATAAGTGAATTTTCACAGTTGATAGAGGAAAGCCTTGGGAAACAAATTTTTGGTATCTCAAATGGAAAGTGTGGTTTATTTTACTGTATATATTTTTCCTAGTGCACAATCGTAAAAACCACCCTTCCTTTGCATTTTGTATTGAATGTGTAGGGAAAACACTTTTTCGGTGCTTTCAGAAGTTGCGTTCTCTGTCCCCGGCTGTGAGTGTCTTTCCCTGCTGTCTCCATTACCAAGCCAAGCAATTTCACTTCGGCTAATGGGTTCTCACGTGAGTGATGACAGCAATTCCTCTGTTTGGGGACCAGAATGTCAAGCCTGCCTGGAAACCGTGAGCTATCCACTGTCATCCTCAATATGAAATGGAAAGTTTACTCTCAAAAAGTACACATAGTGAAAGAAAACATTCTCTTATTTAAACATGGGAATAAATCATAAAAGGAATATATTCATACAAGAGAGAAGTCTGCTGAAATGGGTGAGTAAGCAGAAAATAAATATGTAAATTTTCTCATAAAACTAGTTACATGTTTCTAGAAGAAAATGTGCAGAGGAAAGCCAAGTGGAATGCCTTATTGTAAAAAAAATGCTACCCTGGTTCCATTATTGTCACCTGAGTAATTTCTTCATGAAACAATAAGTTTACTTTGACTTGAATTTCTTGCAGTCTAGCTGAGGACTATTAAAAAGACGTGTGTGCGTGTGTGTGTGCACGTGTGTGTGCACGCGCACACACACATGTGATGCTCTTCAGTCTGTGGAACCCGTCCTTTTCAACTTCTGTTGGCAAAAAGAAGCTGTCCCTGAAGGAGGCTATATCAGGAGTTAGATTGGGGTATGGAACCACAATCTGGAACTGCAGAGGAAGCTCAACTTGTGTTCCATTTGGCACATGTTGGACATGTGATGCACCTGTTTTTGTTTTTGTTTTTGTTTTTAACTTTTTTGGTTTTGTTTATTTTCCCGATGGGTCAGTATGATAGAAAGAAACGGACTACCCAAGGACACAGTATTAAATAACATAGGGTAATTTGCACCTTGTGGGGTAAAGCTTTCAGCTGTGACATTCATAATCTGGTAAATAAAGATTGTCTGTGGCGGTTTAATAAGGATGCCCTGCATAGGTTTGTAGATGTTTGGTACTTGGGGAGTGGCACTACTTGACAGAGCTTAGGAGGTTGGCCTTGTTGGAAGAGGTGTGGCACTCGCAATGGGCTTTGGGGTTTCATATAATCAAGCCAAGTCCAGCGTCTCTCTCTCTTCTTGCAAATCCAGATACAGACCTCTCAGCTACCTCTCCAGTAGTATGTCTGTCTGCACTACTACAATCCCTGCCCTGACAAAAAATGGACTAAACCTCTAAGCCTCCAAACCAGCCCAATTAAACACATTCTCTTCTAAGAGTTGGTGTGGTCACGGTGTTTCTTCACAGCAATAGAACACTGACTAAGACACTGTACATGTATTTCAGTTCTTGATAAATTTGCTGGGATCAAGCCTTAGGACTGGCAGGGACAGATCACTGAGGTAAAAATTATAGGTGTAAGGAACAGGGTTTGTTCAAGAAGAGTTTGAATTAAACACTATAGATATTAAGGAAACTCAGTCACTGGGTGTGGATGTTATGTTAAATCTCTTAGTTCATACACACAAGTGGAAGGAACTCAGACAGTACCACGAGATACAAACCAGTGTGCGAATGTCTCAAAACCTGTCCTGATCCTTAGGAGTAATATTTTCATAATCTTATTTTTAATCCAACAAAAGTGTAAAAAATCTCTAAAGCTGCTCAATGCAGAGACATCCAAGTATTGTGCCTGAAGTTTAAAAAGTAGTAATGAGGAGAAAAGTTAGGAAACCACATTGATATAACAAGGAGCCGCAGCTGAAGGAGAAAGGTCCTGATTGCTGCTTACACAGTAGGTCAAAGGATAAATCTAAAGTCCAGTCTAAGATACAGAGCTAAAATCTACTTTCATGCCTACATGGTTGTCAAAACTGAAAACGACAAAATAAAAGAAGTTGCAGAGAGTTAGAGGGATGCTTAGAGTACAGAAGGAATGGGGACAAGAAAGATGAGGCCCACAACACGGGGATAGTTTCAGTTGGATTCCAATAAGCCAATTGCAATGAAAGATTGCAAAGAAAATAAAAAGTTCCTGGTCTATTCAGAGAGCAGTGTTGATTCAAGGGTGGACAACCTAATGAAGAAATCGCAGAAGTACTCCCAGATCTTACAGATACAGCTAATTGGAAGACTGGCTAAAAAGCATTGCAATGATAGTCCATATACTGATCATTGAGCCCACTACAAAAATATGAAACAAGAAATAATGAAACTTTGAAATCATTCCAAATATGTGTGTATCTATGTGTGTGTGTTGAGGTGTAGTCAAAGAGTTTCACAGTAATGAAGGAGAGTGATGAAGAATTCAAAATTGGCTTTATAATGCTAAGGTATAACTGGATACTAAAGAAAATGTAGACACTGTCTTCTCTTGCCTCTGGTGGAAGACAGTCTCAGGTGATGAAGCTTCCCAAGGAAAGCCATGGCAATGTGCCTTGCCTTAGGTCACATAGAATCATGAAGCAGGTGTTTATAGCCAGTGGGTTCTTTAAATTCAAGTTTAGGAGGGTAATTAGGACAAGGTTTAGAAATTTGTCCAGAGACATCATGGGGGAATAGGACTAACCAGTCTGTTCTTGAAAGGGACAGAGAATAAAAGCAGCATGAACAATGCCTCCGCCCCATGAGATGAAGTGGCACTTCAAGATTCCCTGTGGAGACCTGGAACTATTCCTAGCAAAAGGCTTTGAATGCAACGTTCCTCTTCCAATACCACACACCAATGCCTCAAAGTTTAATTTGTACATTAGATTCAGTAAGAGATTTGGCAAAGGCTTGGGAGGAAGTGGAACAATAAGTGTATGCTGGATGAAAGAAAAATGTGCTTTTCTCTCTTTCCATTTCTTTTTGTGTGTCTGTCTCTCCATCTCTCTTTTTCTGCCTCTGTCTCTCCCTGTATGTGTGTGTGTGTTATGTATTCTATTTTGTTTCTCAAATTACATTATTCTGTATTCAATGTATTGGCAAGGCAATCTTATTGGTTGACTGTAGTTAGGTGAGAACCTGTAGAACAAAACTGTGAGTAAGGCAAAAGCAGAGTCTTCAACAAAGGAAAAATACAACTTACCTGCAGGCCAAGCATAGTCCTAGCTATTTTTTTAATAAAATGTCTGTTTACACAGCTAATATTACTTTTAAATTCCTATTTATATCTCTCTTACTCTCTCTATTTGTCTCTTTCTGTGTGCATATGTATGTACGCATGTATGTATGACACATGTATACAGGTTCACCTGGGGGCCAGAAGAGAACATTATATCATATCTAGATGGAGTTACAGCATGTTGTGAGCTCTTACTGGGAATTAAACTCATGTCCTCTGCAAGAACAGCAAGAACTCTTAAGCACCAGGCCATGTTGCCAGCTTCCATATATATATATGTGTATGTGTGTGTATTCATACACACACACACATACACACACACAAAGGACCTATAGAATAAAAAGAGAGGATATATATATGCATATATATGCATATACACAATACATATATATGTACACACATATGTGTGTGTGTGTGTGTGTAAAACATTTCTCAACATCTATACGAAAATGGAAAAACAGAACAGAAAGAGATGAACTTGGGTAGTGAAACAGAAGGCAGGGTACAGGAGAGTGTGTGGGGAGTGATAACACTAAAATCTTTAGGAAAGATATGTGGAAACCTGCTAATGTAGAAGCTTCCTAAAATATACACACATATAAAAATAGTTACCTTGTAAACACCAGAAGCTAACTAATAAAACGTCCATGCTGGAAAAGGATCATTTCTTTTGGGATTGTTGGAAATCCCATAGATCCCTAAACAGTACAAGTTATTGCTACCCTATGCAAGCTCTTGGGGGCAAAAAAATAATCATAAATCATACCCAGCTATGAACCCTATGAGATATAACAATGAATTACCTGGCTAGACCTACCTACTGATACATTAGTGTCATTAACATTGTGTGAATAATGAGACAGTTTATGTTTGAATTAAAGTCCTATTCCATGAGATGAAACCAATACCTAGCACCAGTATCAGGATAAGTACCTATGGCTAAACAAGTCAGAGGCCTGGGCTAGAGGGATGTTTCAGTCACTACGGACTAAGCCTGTAACTAAGAATATGTGTCATAGTCCCTAGGGTAAACTTACTACTGTTTTCTAAGAATTACTAAGGAGTCATAGGAAAAGATGGGGCACACTACTTCATCAATTATATTAAATATGGGAGGCAGCACAATGCTCAATGGTTAAGAGTGCTTGCTTATTTCACAGAGGACTTGAGTTTAGCTCCCAGTAAATTAAACAGACACCTAATGACTTCTTTCTGTGTTCATAGATCAATGCATCCCACAACCTTCATTAGAGAAGCTTCTATTAACAAAACATGGTGATTAACACAGAGACCCACAGCTAGACAAGGGGCAGAGACTGAGAGTCTGTAGGATAGTAGGGCCTAAATGGAACATATACACTGTGTTTCTTCCTTCCAAAACATAGGCATCACTGGGATGGAGAAAGTCTAAGAGCTAGAAGAGATGGACGGCAACACTGTCTTCTGGATACAGCAGGACACCGTCCCTAGGAATTTGTAACAGTCGAGACTGCGAGCATAAAGTCAAGCCAAATCCCAGGGGCTAGGCACACAGTCCTATGTCTAGCAGGGAAGCTGTTGGCAACTGTTAGCTGCTGAGAAAGAGAAAGACAGTTTTCTCTAAGAGTGTATCTGCAGTAAGATGAATACTCTAGAAAGAGAAAAAAAATCACACATCCGAGAACATTTTGGAAAATATTCTTCATGGCAATTGAAAAAAAAAAAGAATATAAAGTTGAGTATGAAAAGGAAGGTGGCTTTGTAAAGAGTACAGGGGGAGAGGGTAAATATGACAAGAAGTCACATGAAATGACCCGAAACTGATAAACTATGATTTGTGTTTAATATTAAAATATTTTATTTTAGTTAGTCATTAAAATGTTTTATTTAGTTACTTATTAATAATCATTCAGTTATTGTAGTGCATACAATTTATAATGCCATTATATTTCAGGGATATAGCAAGAAAGAAAAATGCATTCAGGATAGGTAGACAGTCACATAATTACCAAACATGCTTAACCCATTTTTCTTCAAAATTCTATAGATTAGTAAATAAAATATTACTTGGGAGAGTTTCATTGAGTTTGGTTATATTTTCTTTCCCCATTGGATTCTAATCTTTCCAGGTCTGAAGTTTATTGCTTCAGCCCCATTTGATTTATAAAAGCAAGAAGAAAGATCTTAGTAGTATTTTTTATAACTGGAGAAACATATTTATTCCATTTTCACATAACTCACAAATAGCTAGACAGATTTTGCTTAAGCCTTCAGAAGAAATTCCATTTTAGACCAGACACTAATGTGGAAAACTTGAGGCCAAATGACTTAACGTTTAAAAGTCTTATATCAAGGAGGGAGGAGAGAGAGGGAACAAAAGGACAGAGCAAGCAGAAAAGACAGAGAGAGAGGAGGGAGAGAAGAAAGCAGAGGCAGGGGAAAGAGAGAAAGTTAAAACCACTTATTAGTTACTTGGTATATTTTTCATACACAGACACACATACAGTTTCACATATGACTTTCTAGCCTGCACTCCATAAGTTAGTGTGCAAAACGCATGTTTTAATTTTAGCTGGATATTAGTTGTATCTGGAAAAACATACAGGCTAATATTTTGTCTGAATTGTACTATTAAAACCAATCTTTCCGGGATACCATGAGGAAAAGCAGAAGCTAAACACAAGTATGTATTTGTTCAACACTCCTCCACTTATGAAATATGGGAGCAAAGCAGAAAGCAAAGATCTGAGTTGCCAGACACCCCTTCCCTGCAGGAGAACTCCCAGAGACTTCAAAGGCTTTGCTACACAAAACCCAGACCTGAGATGCAGAGGATGGATTGAAAAACTGCCAGCAATTGCCAGTTGCAGAGTTGCAGCCAATTTCTATAAACTTGGAGGTTGTCCTTTTTGATTTTTATCAGTGAAAACTGTCTGGAATTACTGGAGTCACTTCTGAAGTTTTGATTTCTTTAGTGCAAACTACTGTAAGTTGGAAAAATTTTGGTTTTCATTAAATGAGTTCCAATTATATTACCTAAAGTGTTAAGACCAATAATTTCTTCAGGGACAAGTAAAACTTTGCTTCTATTTTCTATGTATTTGTGAGAATTGTAATATCCTAGGTGTGGGCACACTGCCCAATACAGCAGAGGGTTAAGTATGGGAAAAATCCTTCAAGTGTGATTTTGCATTATCTGGATTTGTCTGTCTTCTGTTTTGGGTACAACACAGTTCCCAATGCTAGTCTGATGTATGATCATCTCCCTCCATCTTCCAAATGCTTCCTTTGGTTTGTTATTTATTTGGTCAAATTATGGAGGGAAACAGGAAGTAGTCCTTGAGTAGCAGGACCTTACTTGAAACCACCAGCAGAGAGCTACAGGTGGATCCAGTTGGTGTTCTGTTTTGTTCTTTGGATCATAAATGCATATGAAAGAAGTTCTACATGACAAATTCAAGCAGCTCTGTTAACCGTACCATGATGGCTCACTGTCTGGTCATTTACCTGTTAAGTTCACCAGTGAGCAAAGTTTCTGGTTTTTAGAAGATTTTGCCAGCGTATCAGCCAAGCTTACCGGCAAATCAATGCTGTATGTGCCCTGGAAGGGACAATGTGTTTTTATGTAACAGCTAGAGTAATTTAATGCTATGATGGTACAGGTGGCTTTTACAGAAGCTACCGAGCTCTTGTGTACCTTAACTTAAAACAAGGCATCAGGAAAGCCAGCGAGCAGATGTGCGAAATTGCATGTCTTTATTGTTAAAGTGGAAAAAGAGTAAACTCTCCATCATGCAGTCCACATATTGCAATAAGAGCAGTCTTCTTCATCCTTGGGGTTCCTTTTTTTAAATACTTGTGCTCATTCTATAATACCTCTGCTTCCTCACAGACCCAGCTTGGTGCAGTGAGTGAATTCTGTCACTCTGATGTCCAGCTGGACACACCTCTCTATCCAGTGGCGGGGACCATCTCCAGCACCGGGCCCTAGATTGGCTACAAATAAGTGATCATGACTCAAAGTACACAAGAGCTGAGTGTGTCATTGGCGCCTTCTTAATACTCCATGTTTGTGTCCTAATGGTTCTCTGAAGCTCAACACCTGGCTACAGAATGAAAAGTACGTAATTTATTAACTAATTATCCAAATGTGGGATTAAAAATGCTGAAATTTTTCTAGTTTGTCACTTCTGTATCAGCAAAAGTATTTTTTTTTATTTTAAAGTAAATTTCTGCGTGATTTATTATCAGTAACTTTGATTGTAACTACATTACACATATCTGTAGACCTAGGAATATGCGAATGTCTCTTGGGTGGAAGGGTTTATACTAGAAAATACTTAAGAAATTCTTTTTATAGTACAATGCAAGAAAATACTCGAATAAACCCTCTGAGACTTGCAATGCTCTGACATTCAGATATTGCCAACTTTTTTTTT
>JAQQSO010007033.1:0-10903 GCA_028658305.1 Pachyuromys duprasi | reverse complement strand
CTAGTCCCTGATTTCAGTGGGATTGATTTGAGTTTCTCTCCATTAAGTTTGATGTTAGCTATAGACTTGCTGTATATTGCCTTTACTATGTTTAGGTATGTGCCTTGTATCCCTATTCTCTGCAAGACTTTAAACATGAATGGGTGTTGGATTTTGTCAAATGCTTTTTCAGCATCTAGAGAGATGATCATGTGGTTTTTCTCCTTCAGTTTGTTTATATGGTGGATCACATTGATGGATTTGCGTATATTGAACCACCCTTGCATGTCTGGGATGAAGCCTACTTGGTCATGTTGGATGATATCTTTTATGTGCTCTTGGATTAGGATTGCAAGTATTTTATTGAGTATTTTTGCATCAATGTTCATAAGAGAGATAGGTCTCAAGTTCTCTTTTTTTTTTTTTTTTTTTGGATCTTTGTGTGGTTTAGGCATCAAGGTGACTGTGGCTTCATAGAAAGAGTTTGGTAATTTTCCTTCTATTTCTATTTTGTGCAACAGTTTAGAGAAAATTGGTTTTTTGACTTCTTGGAAGGTCTGGTAGAATTCTGCACAAAAACCATCTGACCTTGGGTTTTTTTTTTGGTAAGGAGGCTGTTGATGCCTGCTTCTATTTCCTTGGGGGATATAGGTCTATTCAATCTTTCTATCTGATCTTGGCTTAATTTTGGTAGGTGGAATCTCACAAGAAAATTATCCATTTCTTTTAGATTTTCAAATTTTGTTGTGAATAGTCTTTTGTAGTAAGACATGAGTGTTTCAATTTCCTCAGTGTCTGTAGTTATGTCCCCCTTTTCATTTCTGATTTTGCTGATTCGGATAGTTTCTCTCTGTCTTTTGTTTAGTTTGGCTAGGGGCTTGTCTATCTTGTTGATTTTCCCAAAGAACCAGCTCTTGGTTTCACTGATTCTTTAAATAGTCTTGAAATATTTTTTTCTTCATGTCTGCTGCCATCTGCCATTTAATAATTATCTATGCGGTTGTATACCCATTATTTCTTTTTCTTTTTAATAATATTTTAAATTCATTTATTTTATGTGTATTAGATTTTTTCTTGCACCTATGTCTTCACATCATTTGCCTACCTGATACTTGCAGGGGTCAGAAGAGGGCAGATGAATTACAGACATTTGTGAACCACTATGTGGGTGCTTAGAATTGAATTTGTATTTCCTTCAAGAACAAGTACTTTCCAGTCCGCAGCTCTGTTTCTTATTTTATTGTATTAACTGTAGAAATTAACATCACTGTTTTATTTCTACTTTGAACCCAGAAATTATAAATCTTTAGCCTTTAGAAAAGATGAGTCAGAATTTCACAGCACTTGCTGCTCTTCTGGATGACCTGAATTTGGATCCCAGCACTCTTACCAGGTGACTCACAGTAACACCTGTATCTCATTACCAGGATTCTGAAACTTTCTTCTCTGTGGGCACATATGCAGTATACAGTCAGAAATACACATACACAGAAATAAATTCAAAAAATAAAAAAATGTACTACTAAAGATGAAGTTAGTCTTTAGTTTTTGGTGTATTAAAGTATAATTATGACTAAACTAAATTTCTAAAATAAGCTTTCTCCAAAAAGAAAAAGAGCAGCTGCCTAACACAGGTGACCAACAAAATAACTGGGACTTTACTTTTCTGTTTTTTGAAAAGAAAATGACAACATGTTTGTTTATTCAGTGGCTATATATCAGCAAGCAGAATAATATATTATTTAATTACACCAAATATAATTTAAGCTGGGTAAAGTGTCTATACAAGTACTGTAATTCTGCTTTTTACACTCTGTTTCAAGACTAGAATGCAACTAACTACATCCCCTTTTGCCACAGGCTCCTGGTGAACTTCTAATAGTGGTGGCTGGGAGGGGGAAGGAGGTCAACAAAGCTGAAAATATGGAAGAACATAATATTTTCCTCTCTTAACTTATTGTCAATATGTCATTCCAATGGAAAAAGAACTTTACCTGAACAATAGAGTCAGCTCCAAACTACAAGCCTTTCTTTTTTTATCCTAGAACTAGCTTTATCATATTATAAACAGTCAGCTTTCCCCGGTGGACTGTATCCTAGACCCATAGAACTTTCTTAAAATACTTTGATGGTGTGGGTGGTATATATGGTATCCAATTTAATTTATCCTCTTACGGTGAATGGTTTAGATGTTTTCATATACAGTCACAAAGCTGAGAACTGATGAATGTAGTCTAAGTTTAGAAGATTTTCAACATCTCCCAAAGAAACCTAGAACCTACTAATAGGCATGTCCAATCCTCTACTCTTCTTCCAAGTTCAAGTAATTGCAAACCTGCTCTCTGTCTATATTGATTTGCCTACCTTCTTTATTTTCTATAAATGAAAAGATAAAATTGTGGCACTTTGTAACTAAATTCTTTTAAATTTAATTTTATTTATATTTGTATTTATTATAATTTATTTACTTTGTATCCCTGCTGCAGCCCCCTCACTAGTCTTCTCTAAGTTCCACCCACCCCCCTCATCTCCCTCTATGGACTTTCACTAGTCCGCTAATCAGGGAAGATGTCCTCCCCTTCTCTCTGACCCTAGCCTTTCAGTTCTCATCAAGGCTGGCTGCATTGTCTTCCTCTGTGGCCTGGCAAGGCTACAACTGCCAGGGGGAGGTGATAAAAGAGCCAACCACTGAGTTCATATCAGAGAAAGCTCCTGTACACTTTATTAGGGAACCTACTTGGAAGCTGAGCAGCCAATGGCCTTCCTTTGAACAGGCGGTCTAGATCCTATCATGCATGTATGTCATTCAAGTGAGGAACAGGTACAGAAAGTGTGGTATATTTACACAGTGACTAGATTCTTGGCATTTGTTTTCAAATATCATCAAGCCTATACATGTGTCAATTTTTTGCCTTTTTTTGAATATGCCATATTTTGTCTCTCATTTTATGGGTTTTTCTTCTTTGAGGTAGTATGAATACAGCTATGCATGTGAACATCTGTGCATAAGTTTTGTGAATACATATGTTCTCATTTCTCTTTAGTATTTAAGGTGAAATCACTAGATCCTATGTATTTTATTAGGTTTTAATTGTTTTTGGTACAAGGTCTCACAATGTAACTATGGCTAGGCTGGAACTCACAGAGATCTACCTGCCTCTGACTCCAGTGTGCAGAGATTGCAGGCATGTTTCACAATGCCTGGCTTAGTTTCTCAATTCTGGTCATCCATACTTCTACATTGCTTCCTACAAATCACAGGAGTACCAGTACCTTCTTGAAGTTATAAATCCAGGATTGCCTTGATGTCTCTTGTTGTTGTTGTTGTTTTACTCTTTCTATCCTTCAATAGCAATGTGATCATTTTCCTGTTTTTTTCTTTAGTATCTAGTGTAATATCTATTTTCTGAATAATATTTTGATACTATAATCATATGAAACCTTACAATATGTTTTATTCATTTCACTAATGAGAAATATACATGTCTCTAAATGTTACCGTTTCATATAGAAACAACTCAAACATAGTTATAACCTTAGAATATTCCTCATTAGGTACTAGCAAGATTTCATTGGAATGCATTGAATGAGTGGCTCCCTAAAGTGATATTTTAAACATCTGTCTAAAATAGTTCATTATTAATATAAATATCAAAGAATGATTAAAATTCATTCCTTAAGTTTATTGTTTTATATTAATTATAGTTTATCTATTTTGTATACCAGCTATAGCCCCTTCCCTCATCCCCCCCCAATCCCACCACCCTCCCTTCCTCATCTCCTCCTTGCCCTTAAGTCCAGTGATAGAGGAGGTATTCCTCCCCTTCCATCTGACACTAGCTTATTAGGTCTCATCTGGACTGGTTGAAATGTCCTCCCCTGTGGCCTAGGAAGGCTGCTCCTCCCTCGGGGGTTGGGGGGGAGGTCAAAGAGACAGCCACTCAGTTCATGTCAGAGACAGTCCCTGTTCCCCTTCCTAGGGAATCCACTTGGATACTGAGCTGCCATGGGCTACATCTGAGCATGGGTTCTAGGTTATATCCAAACATGGTCCGTGTTTGGAGAATCAGTCTCAGAAAAGACCCCTGTGCCCAGATATATTTGGTCCTTGTGGAGCTCCTATCCTCTCCAGGTCATACTAACTCCCCCTTCTTTTATGATTCCCTGCGCTCTGCCCAAAGTTTGGTTATGAGTCTCAGCATTTGCTTTGATACACTGCTAGGAAGATTCTTTCAGAGGCCTTCTATGGTAGGCTCCTGTCCTGTTTCTTGTTTTCTCCTACTTCCAATGTCCATCCCATTTGTCTTTCTAAGTGAGGATTGATCATCTTACCCCTGGTCCTCTTTCTTGTTTAGCTTCTTTAGGTGTACAGATTTTAGTAACTTTATCCTATCTTTTAAGTCTAGTATCCACTTATAAGTGAGTATATACCAAGTGTGTCTTTCTGCTTCTGGGATACCTCACTCAGGATGATCTTTTCTAGATCCCACTATTTGCCTGAAATTTTCATAATTTCCTTGTTTTTAATTTTATTCTTTGGTCATTTATTCATTTAACAACTATGAATCACTCACCTTGCAACAGGTTTTGATGATGTAGCAGGAAATCTACTGAGACAAATAAATCTCAATAATCATAATACATATACTTTAGTAAAAGAAAGAGTAAGCATGTGATTATAAGTGCCAGGTGGTGAATAATAAAGTAAACTTTTAGAAATGAACATGGCAAGGATGAGGAGGCAATTGGGTCTTCAGGGGGCATTCAGGAAAGGTTTATCCATCAAAGAAACATTTAAGCCAACACATAAAATAAATGATGGATAAAGCATATAGATATCTAGGAGAGATTAAAAAAAATTGCTGCAGTCAGAGGTATAAGGAAGGCTTGCCTCTTGGGGCCCTTAGTTGGAAGGATGCCTAGTTTGTTGAAAGAATAGGAAGGAGGCCAATATGACTGGACTTGAGCCCAGTGAAAGAGCTCTATAAGAGCAGGTGAGAAAGGCAATAAAGGATTGATCTTATGAAGCTTTGTACACCATTATAGGAAGTTAGGCTTTAATGTGGTGCAATAAGAGGCCAGTGGAAGGTTTTAAACACAGAAGTGACATGACCTGACAAACATTTTAACAAGATTACTCTAGCCTCTCATGTTGAAAGTACATTGTTGCAGTGCAGTTAGAAGGCAATAATCCAAACAAGGAATGTTGTGAAAGCAGTAAGGAAGTAAGTAGTTGGCTTCTAAATTTGCTGACAAATTAGATGTATGATAAGAGAGAGAATCGCCAAAGATGACATTAAGAATTTTAGCCTGAGTAATTGGAAAATAGAATTGTCTATTACCATGACAAGAAAGATTGGAGACAAACAAGGTTTTTAAGAGAAAGATCATCAATTTCATTGTCCTTATGTTACAGCTGATATGCCTGTTACATACCCAGAGGAGATATAAGGAAGTCAAATCTGAAGTTCATGGTGGAATTTGAAGTTCTTGGTGTACATGGTTGAGCTCATATTATATATAGCCATGAAAATAACTAAAATAAACTTAGGAATTTATGTAGGAAAAAAAGAACACATCCAATTACTGAAGCTTGAAGCAGTCAGACCACATAACCCAAAAAGGTAAGAAGAAACTAGAAAAACAGGTAAAACAGTCTTAGAATTAGTAGCTGTTGAGATTGGTGGAAAGGCAAAAGAAGACCATGTCATAGAAACTAAGTATGAAAATGCCCCAGAACAACTTCTGTACTAGGGCCTCAACACATTGTGGAAAATGTACAAACATACATGGAACAGTTATAGCTTTCTTCTGCAATGCTTTTTGTTTGTAACAGTTTACTATGTAAGATAAAATAAGTTAATAATTTATTTCCTGTTGAGACATCAACAACATAATACACTAGAATGAATGCCATCAAAGGACTATTTCATAGTTTGTTGTGATTCATTTGTATTATTCTTTGTATTGTTTTTATTAACTACATCTTGGAACAAAATATAAGGAACAAATGAAGATGAGAAGTATTGATTGTGCGAGTTAGGCGATTCTTTGGTACCAAAAACAAACAAATTAACTAACTAAAAACAAACAAAACAAAACAAAAAAAAACCCAAACAACAACAACAAAAAACCCATACAGGTTATTTTATGGTGGCCAAAACCCCTAATGATTTAATCAAGTTGTGCATCTAACTTCTATTAAAACTCTTACATAGGGAGATGGAGAGATGGCTCAGCACTTAAGATAACTTGATGTTCTTGTTCTTGTAGCTTCCCCCAGTACAGTTCCCAGTACACTATACCTCTGGTTACAGGAGATGTGAAGTTCTTTTCTCCCTCTGTGGGAACCATACCTGTGGTGCACATATATACATGTATTCATACACATTAATATAAAATAAATAAATATTAAAATCTTATGTAGTCATTGTGGCTCATCTCCACAGAGTCTTTCAGGAGTATGGTAATGGAAAGAGAAGACACCATCTTGTGACCATGTCTTCGAGAGCATGTGGGCTCCAATGATATGAAAGTAGAAAAAGACTGGAGAACTAGATAACCATGTGGATACTTTAGTAATATAGCTTGGGAATGGCTTAAATAGCTTCAGCCAACATGTTATTGCTCTAAACTGAGTTATTTAGTCTCAATCACAAGAAATTTCAGGAGAACTTTTCCCATGGTCAACAATGTGGCTTAAAGAAGTGTAAGAATCTGATATCATTAATAAATATTTGAATTATTTGAACTAAAGCATATTTATATGTATTTATGTAAATTGTTTTCTCATACCATTGGGCACATCAAACATAGGTTAGAAAATTGCAGCATAATGAAATTGATTGAGAAAGGCAGTTTCTGGGATGACTTATGTTTTCTGTAATGCAAAAGGTGCTAAGAATGTAGGCAAATATTGCAAACCAGTATGCAAAAGCCTGAATATGGTGAAAATAGGTGAAAGTGTACCTGTGTATAACATGCAATATTCACAGAAATTTACATTATTTGTCAGCTGCCCTGTGGTTTGATGAAATAATTGTATTGATGAATAATTGTAATGGGGAAAATACAACACCAAGCTGCAATAGTTTCTCTTTCTTTTTACTCCAATCTTGATCGGGGGTCAGATGGAAGGGGAGGAGGACCTCCCCAGTTGGTGGACTTGGAGGGGTAGGGGAGGAATGAGGGAGGGATGGGGAGAGTGGGAGGGAATGAGGGAGGGGGCTATGCCTGGGATGCAAAGTACCTAACCTGTGATTGATATATAAATAAATAAATTACATTTAAAAAAGTATTTCAAAATATTTTAAACTCTTGTTATTCAAAATTAAAGCTGCAAGTTTCTTAAAAAGACAAGTTTGTTTTAATTAAGACATTCAATTAGGTAGTAGTGAAAACTTGGCTTGTAAAGCATTGGCAGCATCAACTTCTTGATAATGAAATCCAGGTGTAATCTACATTACAGTCACAGCTGCTAGTTTCTAATATGCCCAAACCATCACTCTCAGCACCTGAAACCATCCAATAAGACAAACAGAAACAACATTTTCGACTGTAGCATTTATATCTCCCCATTTCCCCTCTGATAACACCAGTGATGCCATAACCACAGTTGTCATGGAAACAATAGAGCCACAAAATACACCATTGGATTTTTGAGAACCCCACATGTATGAGTTTGAATAAAAATAGAATTTTGCAAACATGGCCCAAGAAAATGAAATGGCCATTGAGTCCTGGCCTGCTTTAAAGATATCATCTAACTTGTTCTCATCAATTTTTCCAGATAAATTAATCTATGAACGGAACTATGAAAATTATCAATGGTAGCCAATACAGTAGCAGCTATTTGAAACTTGGAATAATCTCAATGAAATACATGCTTAATATTTCTGTGTGATTGTCCTTCCTTTATTTATTCACTGTTCATTTACTTTTTCAAGTATATGGTGACCATCCCTGCATCCTGGACACAAAAATGAATTAAACACCAATGTCTTGTTATAGAAATATTACACTAAGCTAACATATACATAAGGGTCTTATTTGCACATGTGTACTTGCTTGCTAGTTTTTAAAAATTGATATATGAAAATCTGAACTTATGAAAAATAAATGAGGAGATGATGCTTGTGGCTTCCAAAAATTACCATAACATAATTCATTCCTGGGTTCTTTCAAATAATGCATCTGCTTAGGGCATTTATGGGTCACTGATGACTGATCACTTGATTAGGGAATTAAGAGGGAATATAAAGCAGTGGTTATCAGCATCAAATCATTGGGGAGCCTTAAAAACGCACTGTTACAGAGGCTTCATTGCAAATCAAATTAATATCTGTCTCTGAAAGTAGGAACTGGGATTTTCTGGGCTCATCTCAATGTGCATACAGGCTTGAGAATCACTACTACACTCTAGAGCAAGAGATGGCATACTATGGCCCAGGCTCAACCAACCTGCCAGCTACTTTTATGAAAAAAATGCTGTTATAAGACAGCCAGTCTCATAATATTGTCTATTGATGCTCTCAGGAAACAATGGTAGAGGTGAGTAATTAGGACAACTATAGAGTGAAGGAGCAGTGGCAGAGAATTCAACAAACACCATATGACCCACAGAGCTAAAAATATTTACTATCTGGCTGTTTGTGTAGGGAAAAAGCCACCCTCTTGTTTCAAAGCTTAAAATGTTCAATATTCCATGTTTTGTAGCCTTTTGAGAATTATAAATCATCTCTTGAAATAACTGCAAAAGAGATGAAATGTTTCATTCAATTTGACAAACATTTATTGACATATAATTTTCAAGAGTAGGCTCTTAAATTATTTGACAGTGATTAAGCTTCTTTAAGTCTTGGCTTCAAAACTACTCCTCCATGTTTTTTTTGTTTTGTTTTGTTTTTGTTTTTGTTTTTTGTTTTTTGTTTTTTGTTTTTTTTGCAGATTCTAGGTAGGACCCTATAAATCATGTTTTTTTGCCAACTGCTCTTTGTTAGATTCTACCCGTAAGGGACTCTAGAAGAACAGCACAAGGTGGACCAGAAAGAAGGAATTGGTTTCTTCCTGTTTGTTTTCACTTGGTTCAGACTACTACTTCACTTGAACGATGACAATTCATTCACTATCAACTGATTCCAGCTGCAATTTTGTTGGCACTCTCAGACCCAGCTCATAGTGTATCCTTGAAAAGCCTATTACTGAACTGGAGAGGTGATCTAGTGGGTGAGAGTGCTCAGTGTGCCAACATGAGAAACTGGATTCTGGATTCAAATCCCCAGATCTCACATTTTTTTTTAATTTGGATTATGAAATAGAAGTTTCTGGTATCCTAGAAGACCCACTTTTGTTATGTGTTTTGTTGATGTGTTTCCTGCAAGCTGGGCACATAATGTTTTGCTGGAGGTTGGCTTGTGAGAGGGCACATGATGTTTTGCTGTGAGCTCTTTCATGTGAGGGGTGTGACTTTGGCCATCTGAGAACATCCATGGGTGGGCTCTGAGGAGAGGAGAAACAAACAGGTCTACGCACAGTGGGACATCAGTTTTTGGATAGACACCGCTGCGCTGATCTTCTTGCTGTGACACTTGATTTATCAGGGAGAAAAGTTCCAAAGAACTCAGGGCAATCCAAATGAGTCTTGCAGCTTTTGCTACCTTTGTGTTGCTGCTTGATGTAGGCCTTTGGACTGGACTCCTGGTATCCTGACAACTGATTTTGGTAATCCCCTAAAGACCCATCGACCATAATCAGCTGGAAGTAGATTAAAGAGATTTACAGTTCTTTTCCTTACTAATCTCCTACCTAAGATGGGCGGTGCTTGGAAAGAAGGTCATAGTGTTTAAGAACACTAAATAAAAGTTTGGTGAAAAATCTAATCCTACAGGGTTATGGCCAATTGTGCCTGTAACTCCAGTGTTATGGATTGGCATAGGTGGATCCTAACAGCTCACTAGCCACCCAGCATAGCCAAAATGGCAATTTTTAGACTACTGAGAGACCTTGTCCCAGGAAACATACACACACACACACACACACACACACACACACACACACATGAGAGAGAGAGAGAGACAGAGATAGAGACAGAGACAGAGACAGAGACAGAGAGATGGTGAATCACTAATAAAAGGTCTTTTTCCAGTAGCTCCATAGTCTCTTCATTCAAGTTTAGTGATATCAAAACAAACTGAATAATGGAGCTCCTCCTTCACACACCTATATTTTAACAATTCCAATATTTTTGAGAGGTGTGGAACTGCAAATACAACAGAGCTTCCTGCAGTTGCTACCTCCAGGATGTCCTGAAGCTTCTTCTCAGTTTTCCATTTACATTAAAGTTCCTGTTAATATCTCTGCTATGTTTTTTTTTCCATGTATGACAAAGCTTATTATCTACTAAGGGGCTTAGGAATTATAAATTATCTCTGTACCCTCTACTCCACAAAGATGTATGAATCCAACTATTTTGTATGAAGTGAAATGCTAAATCTAAAGATACTATGGTGTTTCCCTTTAAAAAAAAATCTACCTACACATCCACTAACATTTTACTTAGGGACTATGTAAAAGGTGAGCTTTGTTACTATCTATAGTACAGTTGGTAGCTTCTAAAAAAACTGCCTCTTTTAGGTTTGTTGGGAATTAATGAATAGGAATTCACTATATGGTTATGGTTGTGTATGCTGCCAAAATATTATTTAGAACATCCTACTTCTGAGAGACAAGAATGAATTATGTCACTTCTATCCATTTACTTAACAAAATCTAGGTTATTTTATCATTGTAAATAAACTAAAACGAAGTTTTTTTTAATTTATTTATTTTTATCTCAATCACAGGTTAGGTACTTTGAATCCCAGGCGTAGCCCCCTCCGTCAGTCCCTCCTACCCTCCCACTCCCTCCCTCATCTCCCTCCTCCCC